>JACGDI010001940.1:2399-17935 GCA_014898725.1 Jacaranda copaia
TTTCAATTGAATCAAAGTGAACTTCAAAGAAACAAATTTTATACTTCATTATTATGGGGTTTGTACTTTATTTACTTCGAATGGAACTCAAATTTCCTGCCCAGATTGATTTGAATTAAAGTGAAATTCAAAGAAACAAATTTTATACTTCGTTATTTGGGATTTGCACTTCATCTCCTTCAAATGGAACTCAAATTTCCTACCCCAAAAATAAATTTTATACATCATTATTTTGGGGTTTGTACCTCATTTCCTTTGAATGGAACTCAAATTTCTTGCCATGATTGAATTGAATTGAAGTGAAATTCAAAGAAATAATTTATATACATTATTATTCTGAGGTTTGTACTTTATTTCCTTCAAATAGAACTCAAATGTTCTGTCACGATTGAATTGAATTGAAGTAAAATTCAAAAAAATAAATTTTATACTTCATTATTTTTGGGTTTGTACTTAATGTCCGTCGAATGGAACTCAAATTCTATGACTCATTTCAATTGAATCGATGTGAACTTCAAAAAAATAAATTTTATACTTTGTTATTTCGGCGCTTGTACTTCAGTTTCTTCGAATGGTACTGAAATTTCCTGCCTCGACCGAATTTAATCAAAGTGAAATTTGAAGAAATGAATTTTATACTTCATTATATGAGGGTTGGTGCTTCTTTTCCTCCGAAAGGAATTCAAATTTTCTTCCATGATTGAATTAAATCGAACTAAAATTCAAAGAAATTAATTTTACACTTCGTTATTTTTGGGTTTGTACTTCATTTCCTTCGAGTGGAACTCAAATTTCATGACTTGTTTCAATTGAATCAAATTGAACTTCAAAGAAACAAATTTTATACTTTGTTATTACGGGGTTTATACATTATTTCCTTCAAATTGAACTCAAGTTTCCTGCCCAGATTGAATTGAATGGAAGTGAAATTCAAATAAACAAATTTTATACTTTATTATTTTGGGTTTGTACTTCATTTTCCTTCGAAAGGAATTCAAATTTCCTATTTCGATTGAATTGAATTGAAGTGAAATTCAAAGAAACAAATTTTATACTTTGTTATTTTAGGATTTTTACTTTATTTTTGTTGAACGGAACTCAAATTTTCTGCCACGGTTCAATTGAATCGTAGTGAAATTCAAAGAAACAGATTTTATACTTCGTTATTTTGCAGTTTGCACTTTATTTTCTTCGAATGGAACTCAAATTCCGTGACTCATTTCAATTGAATTGAATTGAACTTCAAAGACACAAATTTTACACTTTGTTATTTCGGCGTTTCTACTTTATTTATTTCAAATGGTACTCAAATTTCTTGCCGCAATTGAATTGAATCTAAGTGAAATTCAAAGAAATAAATTATATACTTCGTTATTCTGAGGTTTGTACTTCGTTTCTTTCTAATGGAACTCAAATTTCCTGTCACGATTGAATTATATCGAAGTGAAATTCAAAGAATCAAATTTTATACTTTGTTATTTCGGGGTTAGTACTTAATTTCATTTGAATGGAACTTAAATTTCCTACATCAATTGAATTGAATCAATGTGAAATTCAAAGAAACAAATTTTATACTTCGTTCATTTCCTTCGAATGGAACTAAAATTTCCTACCTCGATTGAATTGGCTAGAAGTGAAATTCAAAGAAACAAATTTTAAACTTCACTATTTCGGGGTTTGTACCTCATTTCCTTTAAATGGAACTCAAATATTTTGCCACGATTGAACTGAATCCAAATGAAATTCATAGAAATAAATTATATACTTTGCTATTCTGAGATTTGTACTTCATTTTCTTCGAATGGAACTCAAATTTCCAGCCTCGATTCAATTTAATCGAAGTGAACTTCAAAGAAATAAATTTAGTACTTCGTTATTTCTGGGTTTGTACTTCATTTCTTTCAAATTGAACTCAAATTGTTTGCCACAATTGAATTGAATCGAAGTGAAATGCGTTATTTTGGGGTTTATACTTTATTTTCTTTGAATAGAACTCAAATTTTTTATCTCGATTTAATTAAATCGAAGTGAAATTCAAAGAAATAAATTTTATACTTTGTTATTTAAGGGTTAGTACTTAATTTCATTTGAATGGAACTTAAATTTCCTACCTCAATTGAATTGAATCGACGTGAAATTCAAAGAAACAAATTTTATACTTCATAATTTTGGGGTTTATACTTCTTTTCCTTCTAATGGAAATCAAATTTCCTGCCACGATTGAATTGAAGTGAAGTGAAACTCAAACAAAAAAATTTTATACTTCATTATTTCATGGTTTGTACTTCATTTCCTTCAAATGGAACTCAAATTCCATGCCTTGATTCAATCGAATCGAAGTGAAATTCAAAGAAATAAATTTTATACTTTGTTATTTCGGAGTTTGTACTTCATTTCCTTCGAATGGAACTCAAATTTCCTAACCCATTTCAATTAAATCAAAGTGAACTTCAAAGAAATAAATTTTATACTTCATTATTACGAGGTTTGTACTTTATTTACTTCGAATGGAACTCAAATTTTCTGTCTCGATTCAATTGAATCGAAGTGAAATTCATAGAAATAAATTTTATACTTCGTTATTTGGGATTTGTACTTAATTTCATTTGAATGGAATTCAAATTTCCTTCCACGATTGAATTAAATTGATGTGAAATTCAAAGAAACAAATTTTACACTTCATTGTTTCTGGGTTTGTACTTTTTTCCTTCAAGTGGAACTCAAATTTCCTAACACATTTCAATTGAATCGAAGTGAACTTCAAAGAAGCAAATTTTATACTTCGTTATTTTGAGGTTTGTACTTCATTTCATTTGAATAGAACTAAAATTTCCTGCTCAATTGAATTGAATCGCTGGGAAATTAAAAGGAATAAATTTTATACTTTATTATTTTAGGGTTTATACTTTATTTCCTTTCATGATTGATTTATATTGAAGTGAAATTGAAGAAAATAAACTTTACACTTCGTTATTTTTGGGTTTATACTTCATTTCCTTCAAGCGGAACTCAAATTTGGTGACTCGTTTCAATTGAATCAAAGTAAACTTCAAGGAAATAAATTTATATTTCGTTATTTTAGGGTTTATACTTCATTTCCTTCGAATGGAATTCAAATTCCCTTCCATGATTGAATTAAATCGAAATGAAATTCAAAGAAACAAATTTTATGCTTTATTATCTCTGGGTTTGTACTTTATTTCCTTCAAATAGAATTCAAGTTCCCTTCCGCGATTGAATTAAATCGAAGCAAAATTCAAAGAAATAAATTTTATAGTTCATTTTTTCTGGGTTTGTACTTCATTTCGTTTGAATGGAACTCAAATTTTGTAACTCAATTGAATTGAATCAATGAGAAATTAAAAGGAATAAATTTTATACTTCATTATTTTGGGGTTCATACTTCATTTCCTTCGAATAGAATTCAAATTTCCTTCCACGATTGAATTCTATCGAAGTGAAATTCAAGGAAATAAATTTTACACTTTGTTATTTTTGGGTTTGTACTTCATACCGTTCGAATGGAACTCAAATTCCCTACCTCAATTCAATTGAATAGAAGTGAACATCAAAGCAACAAATTTTTTACTTTGTTATTTTCGGGTTTGTACTTCATTTTCTATGAATGGAAGTCAAAGTTCCTACATCGATTGAATTAAATCAAAGTGAAATTCAAAGAAATAAATTTTATACTTCGTTATTTCAGAGTTTGTACTTCATTTCCTTCGAATGGAACTCAAGTTTCCTGCCTCTATTCAATTAAATTGAAGTAAACTTCAAATAAACAAATTTTATACTTTGTTAATTCGGGGTTTGCACTTCATTTCATTTGAATAGAACTTAAATTTCCTACCACAATTGAATTGAATCGATGTGAAATTAAAAGGAATAAATTTTATGCTTCATTATTTCAGGGTTTATACTTCATTTCCTTCTAATGGAATTCAAATTTCCTTCCATGATTGAATTAATTCGAAGTGAAATTCAAGGAAATTAATTTTACACTTCGTTATTTCTGGGTTTGTACTTCATTTCCTTCGAGTGGAACTCAAATTTCATGACTTGTTTCAATTGAATCAAATTGAACTTCAAAGAAATATATTTTATACTTCGTTATTACGGGGTTTATACTTTATTTCCTTCAAATTGAACTCAAGTTTCCTGCTTAGATTGAATTGAATCGAAGTGAAATTCAAAGAAACAAATTTTATACTATATTATTTTGGGTTTGTACTTCATTTTCTTAGAATGGAATTCAAATTTCCTATTTTGATTGAATTGAATTGAAGTGAAATTCAAAAAAACAAATTTTATACTTCGTTATTTCAGGATTTTTACTTTATTTTCATCGAATGGAACTCAAATTTTCTACCTCGGTTCAACTGAATCGTAGTGAAATTCAAAGAAATAAATTTTATACTTCATTATTTTGTGGTTTGCACTTCATTTTCTTTGAATGGAACTCAAATTCCGTGACTCATTTCAATTGAATCTAACTGAACTTCAAAAAAACTAATTTTACACTTTGTTTTTTTGGCGTCTGTACTTCATTTCTTTCAAATGGTACTCAAATTTCTTGCCGCGATTGAATTGAATCTAAGTAAAATTCAAAGAAATAAATTATATACTTCATTATTCTGAGGTTTGTACTTCATTTCCTTCGAATGGAACTCAAATTTCTTGTCACGATTGAATTGAATCGAAGTGAAATTCAAATAAACAAATTTTATACTTCATTATTTCTAGGTTTGTACTTTGTTTCCTTCAAATAGAACTGAAATTCTATGACTCATTTCAATTGAATCGAAGTGAACTTCAAAGAAATAAATTTTATACTGTGTTATTTTCAGCGTTTGTACTTCATTTTCTTCAAATGCAACTCAAATTTCCTGCCACGAATGAATTGAATCGAAGTGAAATTCAAACAAACAAATTTTACACTTCGTTATTTTGGGGTTTATACTTTATTTTCTTCAAATGGAACTCAAATTTCCGGCCTCGATTCAATTTAATCGAAATGAAATTCAAAGAAATAAATTTTATACTTCGTTATTTTGGGATTTGTACTTAATTTCATTTGAATGGAACTTAAATTTTCTGCCCCGGTTGAATTGAATCGATGTGAAATTCAAAGAGACAAATTTTAAACTTCATTATTTTGGGGTTTATTCTTCACTTCCTTATAATGGAATTCAAAATTCCTTCCATGATTGAATTAAATAGAAATGAAATTCAAGGAAAAAATTTTACACTTCATTATTTCTGGGTTTGTACTTCATTTATTTCAAGTGGAACTCTAATTTCCTAACACATATCAATTGAATCAAAGTGAATTTCAAAAAAATAAATTTTATACTTCGTTATTTTGGGGTTAGTACTTAATTTCATTCGAATGGAACTTAAATTTTCCACCTCAATTGAATTGAATTGATGTAAAATTCAAATAAACAAATTTTATCCTTCGTTCATTTACATCAAATAGAACTCAAATTTCCTACCTCGATTGAATTGGCTTGAAGTGAAATTCAAAGAAATAAATTTTATACTTCGTTATTTTGGGGTTTGTACCTCATTTCCTTAGAATAGAACTCAAATTTCTTACCGTGATTGAATTGAATCGAAGTAAAATTCACAGAAATAAATTATATACTTTGTTATTTGAGATTTGTACTTCATTTCCTTCCAATGGAATTCAAATTTCCAGCCTCGATTCAATTTAATCGAAGTGAACTTCAAAGAAAAAATTTAGTACTTCGTTATTTCCGGGTTTGTACTTCATTTCTTTCGAATTGAACTCAAATTTTCAGCCACAATTGAATTGAATCAAAGTGAAATGCGAACAAACAAATTTTATACTTTGTTATTTTGGGGTTTATACTTTATTTCCTTTGAATAGAACTCAAATTTTCTATCTTGATTTAATTAAATCGAAGTGAAATTCAAAGAAATAAATTTTATACTTCGTTATTTCGGGGTTAGTACTTAATTTCATTTGAATGGAACTTAAATTTCCTACTTCAATTGAATTGAATCGACGTGAAATTCAAAGAAACAAATTTTATACTTCATAATTTTAGGGTTTATACTTCTTTTCCTTCTAATGAAAATCAAATTTCTTGCCACGATTGAAGTGAAGTGAAGTGGAACTCAAACAAACAAATTTTATACTTCATTATTTCATGGTTCGTACTTCATTTCCTACAAATGGAACTCAAATTCTCTGCCTTGATTCAATCGAATCGAAGTGAAATTCAAAGAAATAAATTTTATACTTCGTTATTTCAGAGTTTCTACTTCATTTCCTTCGAATGAAACTCAAATTTCCTAACCCATTTCAATTGAATCAAAGTGAACTTCAAAGAAATAAATTTTTTACTTCATTATTACGGGGTTTGTACTTTATTTACTTCGAATGGAACTCAAATTTCCTGTCTCGATTCAATTGAATCGAAGTGAAATTCATAGAAACAAATTTTATACTTCGTTATTTGGGATTTGTACTTAATTTCATTCGAATGGAATTCAAATTTCCTTCCATGATTGAATTAAATTGATGTGAAATTCAAATAAACAAATTTTACACTTCATTGTTTTTGGCTTTGTACTTTGTTTCCTTCGAGTGGAACTCAAATTTCCTAACACATTTCAATTAAATCGAAGTGAATTTCAAATAAATAAATTTTATACTTCGTTATTTTTGGGTTTGTACTTCATTTCATTTGAATAGAACTTAAATTTTTTGCTCAATTGAATTGAATCGCTGGGAAAGTAAAAGGAATAAATTTTATACTTCAGTATTTCAGGGTTTATACTTCATTTCTTTTGAATAGAATTTAAATTTCCTTCCAT
Source organism: Jacaranda copaia (assembly GCA_014898725.1). Classification (NCBI taxonomy): domain Eukaryota; kingdom Viridiplantae; phylum Streptophyta; class Magnoliopsida; order Lamiales; family Bignoniaceae; genus Jacaranda; species Jacaranda copaia. Next base: position 9,249 of record JACGDI010001940.1, read on the forward strand.
GATTGAATTATATTGAATTGAAATTCAAAAAAAAATTTTACACTTCGTTATTTCTGGGTTTATACTTCATTTCCTTCGAGCGGAACTCAAATTTAGTGACTCGTTTCAATTGAATCAAAGTGAACTTCAAAGAAACAAATTTATACTTTGTTATTTTAGGGTTTGTACTTCATTTCCTTCTAATGGAATTCAAATTTCCTTCCATGATTGAATTAAATCGAAATGAAATTCAAAGAAACAAATTTTATGCTTCGTTATTTCTGGGTTTGTAGTTCATTTCCTTCAAATAGAATTCAAGTTTCCTTCCGTGATTGAATTAAATCAAAGCAAAATTCAAAGAAACAAATTTTATACTTCGTTATTTTTGGGTTTGTACTTCATTTCGTTCGATTGGAACTCAAATTTCGTGACTCGTTTCAATTGAATCTAAGTGAACTATAATGAAATAAATATTATACTTTGTTATTTTGGGTTTTGTACTTTATTTCCATCGTATGGAACTGAAATTTCCTGCCTCGATTTGATTGAATCAAAGTGAAATTCAAAGAAACAAATTTTATAACTTGTTATTTTAGGGTTTTACTTCATTTTCTTCCAATGAAACTCAAATTTTTTGCCGCGATAGAATTGAATCGAAGTGAAATTCAAAGAAATAAATTATATACTTTGTTATTCTGAGGTTTTTACTTCATTTCCTTCAAATGGAACTCAAATTTTCAGCCTCGATTCAATTGAATCGAAGTGAACTTCAAAGAAATAAATTTTGTACTTCATTAGTTTTGGGTTTGTACTTTATTTGCTACGAATAGAACTCAATTTTCTTGTCTCGATTGAATTAAATCAAAGTGAAATTTAAAAGAACAAATTTTTTACTTTGTTATTTCAGAGTTTGTACTTCATTTCCTTCGAATGGAACTCAAATTTCTTGCCTCGATTCAATTGAATTGAAGTAAACTTCCAAGAAACAAATTTTATACTTTATTATTTCAGGGTTTATACTTTGTTTCCTTCAAATATAATTCGAATTTCCTTCCACGATTGAATTATATCGAAGTGAAATTCAAGGAAATAAATTTTACACTTCGTTATTTCTGGGTTGGTATTTCATTTCCTTTTAGCGGAACTCAAATTTTGTGACTTCTTTCAATTGAATCAAAGTGAACTTCAAACAAAATAATTTTGTACTTCATTATTTCAAAGTTTGTACTTTATTTCATTCGAATGAAATTCAAATATCCTTCAATGATAGAATTAAATCGAAGTCAAATTCAAAGAAACAAATTTTATGCTTCATTAATTCTGGGTTTGTACTTCATTTCCTTCAAATAGAATTCTAATTCCTTTTCGCGATTGAATTAAATTGAAGTGGAATTCAAACAAACAAATTTTATAGTTTGTTATTTTCGAGTTTGTCCATCATTTCGTTCGAATGGAACTCAAATTTTATGACTCGTTTCAATTGAATCGAAGTGAACTATAATGAAACAAATATAATACTTCATTATTTTAGGGTTTGTACTTCATTTCCATCGAATGGAACTGAAATTTCCTGCCTTGATTCGATTGAATCAAAGTGAAATTCAAAGAAACAAATTTTATACTTCGTTATTTTAGGGTTTGTTCTTCATTTCCTTAGAATTGAACTCAAATTTGTTGCAGCAATAGAATTAAATTGAAGTAAAATTCAAAGAAATAAATTATATATTTCATTATTTCGAGGTTTGTACTTCATTTCCTTCGAATGGAACTCAAATTTCCATCCTCGATTCAATTAAATTGAAGTGAACTTCAAAGAAATAAATTTTATACTTCATTATGTTTGGGTCTGTACTTTATTTTCTACAAATGAACTCAAATTTCTTGCCTTGATTGAATTAAATTGAAGTGAAATTTAAAAAAACAAATTTTATACTTCGTTATTTTAGAGTTTGTACTTCATTTTCTTCGAATTGAACACATATTTCTTGCCTCTATTCAATTGAATCGAAGTGAACTTCAAAGAAATAAATTTTATACTTCATTATTTCGGGGTTTGTACTTCATTTCATTCGAATAGAACTTAAATTTCCTGCCTCGATTGAATTGAATCAATGTGAAATTAAAAGGAATAAATTTTATACTTCATTATTTCGGGGTTTATACTACATTTCCTTCGAATAGAATTCAAATTTCCTTCCATGATTGAATTATATCGAAGTGAAATTCAAGGAAATAAATTTTACACTTCATTATTTCTGGGTTTGTACTTCATTTTCTTCGAATGGAACACAAATTCCCCGCCTCGATTCAATTGAATCGAAGTGAAACTCAAAAAAATAAATTTTATCCTTTGTTAATTCACGGTTTGTGCTTCATTTTCTTCGAATGGAACTCAAATTTCCTCCCTCAATTCAATTGAATCAAAGTGAATTTCAAAGCAATAAATTTTATACTTTGTTATTTTCGAGTCTGTACTTCATTTCCTATGAATGGAACTCAAATTTTTCTTCTTTGATTGAATTAAATCGAAGTGAAATTCAATGAAACAAATTTTACACTTCGTTATTTTAGAGTTTGTACTTCATTTCCTTCAAATGGAACTAAAGTTTCCTACCTCGATTCATTTGAATCGAAGGAAACTTCAAAGAAATAAATTTTATACTTCATTATTTTGGGATTTGTACTTCATTTCATTCGAATAGAACTTAAATTTCCTACCTCAATTGAATTGTATCGATGTAAAATTGAAAGGAATAAATTTTATGCTTCATTATTTCAGGGCTTATACTTCATTTCCTTCTAATGGAATTCAAATTTCCTTCCATGATTGAATTAAATCGAATTGAAATTCAAGGAAATTAATTTTACTCTTCGTTATTTCTCGGTTTGTACTTCATTTCCTTTGAGTGGAACTCAAATTCCGTGGCTTGTTCCAATTGAATCAAATTGAACTTCAAAGAAACAAATCTTATACTTCGTTATTTTGGGGTTTGTACTTTATTTCCTTCGAATCGAACTCAACTTTCCAGCCTAAATTTAATTGAATCAAAGTGAAATTTAAAGAAACAAATTTTATACTTCATTATTTTGGGTTTGTACTTCATTTCTTTCAAATGGAATTCAAATTTCCTCTTTTGATTGAATTGAATTGAATAGAAATTCAAAGAAACAAATTTTATACTTTGTTATTTCAGGATTTTTACTTTATTTTTGTCGAATGGAACTCAAATTTTCTGCCTCGGTTCAATTCATCATTGTGAAATTCAAAGAAACAAATTTTATACTTCGTTATTTTGCGGTTTGCACTTCATTTCCTTCGAATGGAACTCAAATTTCTTGCTATGATTGAATTGAATCGAAGTGAAATTCAAACAAACAAATTTTATACTTTATTATTTTGGAGTTTGTACTTCATTTCCTTAGAATAGAGCTCAAATTTCTTGTCGTGATTGAATTGAATCAAGTGAAATTCAAAGAAATAAATTATATAGTTCGTTATTCCGAGGTTTGTACTTTATTTCCTTCGAATGGAACTCAAATTTCCTGTCATGATTGAATTAAATTGAAATGAAATTCAAAGAAACAATATTTGTACTTTATTATTTTTGGGTTTGTACTTCATTTCCTTCGAATGAAACTGAAATTCTGTGACTCATTTTAATTGAATCGAAGTGAGCGTCAAAGAAATAAATTTTATACTATGTTATTTCGGCGTTTGTACTTAATTTTCTTCGAATGGAACTCAAATTTCCTGCCACGAATGAATTGAATCGAAGTGAAATTCAAACAAACAAATTTTGCACTCTGTTATTTTGGGATTTATACTTCATAACCTTTGAATGAAACACAAATGTCCTTCCTCGATTCAAGTGAATCGAAATGAAATTCAAAGAAACAAATTTTATACTTTGTTATTTTGGGGTTTGTACTTAATTACATTCAAATGGAACTTATATTTCCTACCTCAATTGAATTGAATCAATGTGAAATTCAAAGAAACAAATTTTATACTTCATTATTTTGGGGTTTTTACTTCATTTCCTTCAAATGGAATTCAAATTTCCTTCCATAGTTGAATTAAATTGAAGTGTAATTCAAGGAAAAAAATTTTACACTTCATTTTTTCTAGGTTTGTACTTCATTTTCTTCGAGTGGAACTCTAATTTCCTATCACATTTCAATTGAATTGAAGTGAATTTCAAATAAACAAATTTTGTACTTCATTATTACAGGGTTTGTACTTTATTTACTTTGAATGGAACAAAACTTTCCTGCCCGAATTGAATTGAATTGATATAAAATTCAAAGAAACAAATTTTATAGTTCATTATTCTGGGGTTTGTACTTCATTTCCTTTGATTGGAACTCAAATTTTCTACCTCGATTGAATTGGCTTGCAATGAAATTCAAATAAACAAATTTTATACTTAATTATATTGGGGTTTGTACATCATTTCCTTCGAATGGAACTTAAATTTCTAGTCGCGATTGAATTGAATCGAAGTAACATTCAAAGAAATAAATTATATACATCGTCATTCCGAGATTTGTGCTTCATTTCCTTCGAATGGAACTCAAATTTCTAGCCTCGATTAAATTTAATCAAAGTGAACTTCAAAGAAACAAATTTAGTACTTTGTTATTTTCGGGTTTGTACTTCATTTTCTTCAAACGGAACTCAAATTTTCTACCACGATTGAATTAAATTGAAGTGAAATGCGAACAAACAAATTTCATACTTTGTTATTTTTGGGTTTATACTTCATTTCATTCAAATGGAACTTAAATTTCCTGTCTCAATTTAATTGAATCGAAGTGAAATTCAAATAAATAAATTTTATACTTCGTTATTTCGAGGTTAGTAATTAATTTCATTTGAATGGAACTTAAATTTCCTGCCTCAATTGAATTGAATCGATGTGAAATTCAAAGAAACAAATTTTATACTTTGTTATATTGGGATTTATACTTCATTTTCTTCGGATGGAACTCAAATTTTCTGTCTCGATTCATTTGAATCGAAGTGAAATTCAAAGAAATAAATTTTATACATCGTTATTTCGGGGTTAGTACTTAATTTCATTCGAATGGAACTCAAATTTTCTGCCTCAATTGAATTGAATCAATGTGAAATTTAAAGAAAAAAATTTTATATTTCGTTATTTCGGTGTTTGTATTTCACTTCCTTCGAATGGAACTCAAATTTCCTAACCCATTTCAATTGAATCGAAGTGAACTTCAAAGATATAAATTTTATACTTCATTATTATGGGGTTTGTACTTTATTTACTTCAAATGGAACTCATATTTTCTGCCTGGATTGTATTGAATCGAAGTGAAATTCGAAGGAACAAATTTTATATTTCATTATTTTGGGATTTGTACTTCATTTTCTTCCAATGAAACTTAAATTTCTTACTTTGATTGAATTGACTTGAAGTGAAATTCAAAGAAACAAATTTTATACTTCGTTATATTGATATTTACACTTTATTTCCTCTGAATGGAACTCAAATTCCCCACCTCAATTCAATTGAATCGAAGTGAAATTCAAATAAACAAATTTTATACTTCGTTATTTTGAGGTTTGTACTTCATTTTCTACGAATAGAACTCAAATTTCCTGTCTCGATTCAATTGAATCGAAGTGAACTTCAATGAAACAAATTTAATACTTCATTCTTTCTGGGTTTGTACTTCATTTCTTTTCGAATGGAACTCAAATTTTCTACCATGATTGAATTGAATCAAAGTGAAATTCAAACAAACAAATTTTATACTTCGTTATTTTGAGGTTTGTACTTCATTTTCTACGAATAGAACTCAAATTTCCTGTCTCGATTCAATTGAATCGAAGTGAAATTTAAAGAAACAAAATTTATACTTTGTTATTTTGGGGTTTGTACTTAATTTTGTTTGAATGAAACTTAAATTTCCTGCCTCGATTGAATTGAATCAATGTGAAATTTGAAGAAACAAATTTTATACTTCATTATTTTGGGGTTTATACTTCATTTCCTTCAAATGGAATTCAAATTTCCTTCAACGATTGAATTAAATCAAAGTGAAACTCTAGGAAACAAATTCTACAATTTGTTATTTTTGGGTATTTACTTCATTTCCTTTGAGTGGAACTCAAATTTCCTAACTTATTTCACTTAAATCAAAGTGAACTTCAAAGAAACAAATTTTATACATCGTTATTACGGGGTTTGTACTTTATTTACTTTGAATAGAACTCAAATTTCCTGCCTGGATTGAATTGAATCGAAGTGAAATTCAAAGAAACAAATTTCATACTTTGTTATTTTGGGGTTTGTACTTCATTTCATTTGATTGGAACTCAAATTTCCTACCTTGATTGAATTGACTTGAAGTGAAATTCGAAGAAATAAATTTTATACTTCGTTATATTAGTATGTTTACTTTATTTTCTTTGAAGGGAACTCAAATTTTCTGCCTCAGTTCAATTGAATCAAAGAAAAATTTAAAGAAACAAATTTTATACTTCGTTATTTTGCGGTATGTACTTTATTTCCTTTGAATGAAACTCAAATTTCCTACCACGATTGAATTGAATCAAAGTGAAATTCAAACAAACAAATTTTATCCTTCGTTATTTTGAGGTTTGTACTTCATTTCTTTCGAGTAGAACTCAAATTTCCTGCCTCGATTTAATTTCAAAGAAAAAATTTTTATATTTCGTTATTTTGGGGTTTGTACTTCATTTCATTCGAATGGAACTCAAATTTGCTGCCTCAATTAAATTGAATCAATGTAAAATTCAAACAAACAAATTTATTACTTCATTATTTGGGGATTAATACTTTGTTTCCTTCGAATGGAATTCAAATTTCCATCCACGATTGAATTAAATCAAAGCAAAATTCAAAGAAACAAAAATTATACTTTATCATTTCTGGGTTTGTACTTCATTTTCTTTGAGTGAAACTCAAATTCTGTGACTCTTTACAATTGAATCAAAGTAAACTTCAAAGAAATAAATTTTATACTTCGTTATTTCAGAGTTTGTACTTCATTTTCTCATAATGGAACTCAAATTTCCTACCTGGATTGTATTGAATCGAGGTGAAATTTAAAGAAACAAATCTTATACTTCATTATTTTAGGGTTTGTACTTCATTTACATCGAATAGAACATAAATTTCCTCAATCGATTGAATTGAATTGAAGTGAAATTCAAAGAAACAAACTTTATACTTCGTTATTTTAGGATTTTTACTTTATTTACGTCGAATGGAACTTAAATTTTTTGCCTCGATTCAATTGAATCGTAGTGAAATTCAAAGAAATAAATTTTATACTTTGTTATTTTGTGGTTTGCACTTCATTTCCTTTGAATGGAACTCAAATTTCCAACTACGGTTGAATTGAATCGAAGTGAAATTCACACAAACAAATTTTATACTTCATTATTTTGGAGTTTGTACTTCATTTCCTTCGAATGGAACTCAAATTTTGTGACTTGTTTCAATTGAACCGAAGTGAACTTCAAAGGAACAAATTTTATGCTTCGTTATTCCAGGGTTTGTACTTCATTTTTTTCAAATAGAACTCAAATTCCTTGCCTTGATTCAATAGAATAGAAGTGAAATTCGAGAAGTAAATTTTATACTTTGTTATTTCAGGGTTTGTACTTCATTTCCATTGAATGGAACTTAAATTTCCAGCCTCGATTCAATTGAATCGAACTGAAGTTCAAAGACACAAATTTAATACTTCATTATTTTTGGGTTTCTACTTCATTTCCTTGCAACGGAACTCAAATTGTTTTCCACGATTGAATTGAATCGAAGTAAAATTCAAACAAACAAATTTTATACTTTGTTATTTTGGGGTTTGTACTTCATTTCCTACTAATGGAACTCAAATTTCCTACCTTGATTCAATTGAATCGAAGTGAAATTCAAAGGAACAAATTTTATAGTTAATCATTTTGGGGTTTGTTCTTCATTTCATTCGATTGTAAATCAAATTTGCTTCCACGATTGAATTGAATCAATGTGAAATTCAAATAAACAAATTTAGTATTTCATTAATTCAGGGTTAACACTTCATTTCTTTCGAATGGTATTCAAATTTACTTCCACAATTGAATTAAATCAAAACAAAATTCCAAGAAACAAAATTTACACTTCATTATTTCTGGGTTTGTACTTCATTTTCTTTGAGTGAAACTCAAATTTTGTGACTCTTTTCAATTGAATCGAAGTGAACATCAAAGAAATAAATTTTATACTTCGTTATTTCAGGGTTTGTAATTCATTTCCTTCGAATGGACCTCAAATTTCCTACCTGGATTGAATTCATTCGAAGTGAAATTCAAAGAAACAAATTTTATACTTTGTTATTTTGGGGGTTGTACTTCATTTACATCGAATGGAACTCAAATTTTCTCCCTTGATTGAATTGAATTGAAGTAAAATAGAAAGAAACAAATTTTATACTTTGTTATTTTAGGATTTTTACTTTATTTCTTTCAAATGGAAATCAAATTTTTCGCCTAGGTTTAATTGAATAGTAGTGAAATTCAAAGCAACAAATTTTATACTTAGTTATTTTGCGGTTTGCACTTCATTTCCTTATAATGGAACTCAAATTTTCTGCTACGATTGAATTGAATCAAAATGAAATTCAAACAAATAAATTTTACACTTCATTATTTCAGGGTTTGTACTTCATTTTCT
>JACGDI010001946.1:7355-28971 GCA_014898725.1 Jacaranda copaia
TTTGTACTTCATTTCCTTCAAATGGAACTCAAATTCCCTATATCAATTCAATTAAATTGAAGTGAATTTCAAAATAATAAATTTTATACTTCATTATTTCAGGGTTTATACTTAATTTCCTTCGAATGGAACCTAAATTTTCTGCCTTGATTCAATTGAATCGAAGTAAACTTCAAAGAAACAAATTTTATACTTTGTTATTTCTGGGTTTGTGCTTCATTTCCTTCGAATGAAACCTAAATTTCCTGCCCCCATTTAATTGAATCGAAGTGAACTTCAAAGAAATAAATGTTGCACTTCGTTATTTCGGGGTTTGTACTATATTTCATTCGAATGGACCTCAAATTCCTTACCTCGATTCAATCGAATCGAAGTGAACTTCAAAGAAACAAATTTTATCCTTCGTTATTTCAAGGTTTCTACTTTATTTCCTTAGAATGGAACCCTAGTTTCTTGCTTCCATTCAATTGAATCAAAGTGAACTTCAAAGAAATAAATTTTATACTTCATTATTTCAGGATTAGTACTTTATTTCCTTCAAATAGAACTCAAATTCCCTACCTCAATTCAATTGAATCAAAGTGAATTTCAAAGAATTAAATTATATACTTCATTATTTTAGAGTTTGTACTTCATTTGCTTCCAATGGAACTCAAATTTCCTACCTCGATTCAATTGAATCGAAGTGAACTTCAAAAAAATAAATTTTATACTTTGTTATTTCAGGGTTTGTACTTCATTTCCTTCGAATGTTACCCAAATTTCCTGCCTCTATTTAATTGAATCAAAGTGAACTTCAAAGAAACACATTTTATACTTCATTTTTTTGGGATTTGTACTTTGTTTTCTTTAAATGGAACTCAAATTCCCTGCCTCGCTTCAATTGAATCGAAGTGAACTTCAAAGAATTTAATTTTATACTTCGTTATTTTGAGGTTTGTACTTCATTTGCTTTGAATGGAACTCAAATTTCCTTCCTCGATTCAATTGAATCAAGGTAAACTTCAAAGAAACAAATTTTATACTTCATTATTTCAGGATTTGTACTTTGTTTCCTTCTAATGGAACCCAAATTTTCTACCTCAGTTCAATTGAATCAAAGTGAATTTCAATGCAATAAATTTTATACTTGTTATTTCGGGGTTTGTACTTCATTTCCTTCAAATGGAACTCAAATTTCCTTCCTTGATTCAATTGAATCGAAGTAAACTTCAAAGAAATAAATTTTATACTTCGTTATTTCTGGATTTGTACTTCATTTCCTTTAAATTGTACTCAAATTCACTTGGCATTTTCAATTTAAAATATTATAAATGCTTAATGGAAAACTATACTTATACACGAAATAATATTATATACAAATTATGCTTCAATTTATATATGTATTTGACATACAAAGTGTGATTCAAATCCCGGCATTTTCATGACTTAATATTGTATATGACATTTTCGCACTATATTTGTCCATGCTAATTCTTCCAATAGACCTCTAGAACACTAGGGTGTCTCTAGTGAAACATTCTACCTAAAGGCACACAAAGACGCCACAATCTACTTTACCCATTTGCTGTTTGCTTTTTTTTGGCCTCATTAATTCATCCACATGACACCTCAATGAAAGCATCATGTACTGAGAATAGAACAAAGCTTGAAAAAATATTGAAGAGTTGTTGACTCCCTACTTTATGAAGAAATCACAGGGGAAGGAAGCAAACTTACAATAACAGTAGCTGTAGGTTTGTATCTAGGGGCCATTATTGAATTCATATATAAGAAAAAATGAGTCGAAGAGTTGAGGACAACCAAAAACCAGTGATCTTACCGACAAATTGGTAGGATTATGTAACGATACTGTTTACAAGATCCATCGTGAGGTCTTCCAAATCTTTGAGGGTGAAGGAGTTAAGTGTAGGTATCATCTCTACGAATTCTTCATCACTCATATCCTTCAAGTTGCGTCCCTCGAGTCTATCTAATATGTCAACCTATGAAGTATAAAAACAAATGGTTATACTCATTGGAAATGTGATACTAAATTAAGTTAGGAAACTGCCACATTCCTACGCTATTGAGGACATAAACCACACCTTGTGGTGACACTTATTACCAAAAGATGGGCTGTATAATATCGACATGTAGCAGTCCACTATGTCACCAGTAAGTTCTCCTCTAAATAAGAGCTCATAAAAATTTCTTCCATTTGGAAACTATCGTGCTCCCTCTGAGACGGTCACCCTACATAATTGTTAATTGTTAGTTCAGACACCAATTTATCCAAAAGAAAATTAATAAGCAAATTTTGTTACCCTAAATTATCTCTTCTAACAAAGTTATCGATGACTTCTTACTTTTTTGCTGGAATAAGTTCCCGACCTCTATGATCAGTCCTTCCTTTATAGGGATCAGGTGCTTCAATCTTTTGGCTAGTTGGTTCCTTTACCACCAAGAATGGACTGATGTCTTTGGTCTCCTACAGTACAAAATACAACACATTAGGTACAAAGTGTAACAATTGAAGTACAAAAGACTAGCACATTAAGTACAAAGAATCAAGTATTGAAATACCCCCTATTGAAGTACAATATATAGCCAATATGGAGCACAAAATTTAAGCACACAAAGTACAAAGAATCAAGTATTAAAGTATCCCCTATTGAAGTACAAAATATACCATTATGGAGTACAAATTTCAAGTACATTAAGTACAAAGTATCAACAATTGAAGTACAGAATATGACCAACATGGAGTACACAACTCAATCACATTAAGTGCAAAGTATCAAGTATTGAAGTATCTCCTATTGAAGTACAAAATATATTGAGCATGGAGTACAAATATTATCCCCATTAAGTGCAAAGTTTCAAATATTGAAGTATCTCCTATTAAGGACAAAATATATTCAACATGTAGTACAGAAATCATCTCCATTAAGTACAAAGTATCAACAATTGAAGTATATCCTCTATTGAAGTACAAAATATAGCAACATGGAGTACAAGACTCAAGCACATTAAGTGCAAAGTATCAACTATTGAAGTATCCCTTATTGGAGTACAAACTATGTCTATATGGGGTACAAAATTCAAACACATTAGGTATAAATAATCAACTATCAAGTACGAAAGATCAGCACATGAACTACAAATATCCCAACATGAAATATAAAAGATCAACACATGAAGTACAAATATTGCCAACATGAAGTGCAAAAGAATAGCACATTAAGTATAAATATCATCAACTTGGAATACAAAAGACAGCATATTAAGTACAAATACCACCAATATGAAGTATAAGATATGATCATATTAAGTACAAATATCAACCAATCAAGAATAAGACATTAGTATATTTATTACAAACAGATAATTTACAAATGAAATGCAAAATGCAAAAACTTAAAATATTAAGTAATTGACAACACCTTTTCTTCTTGTTCTATGTCATTTTTTGGACGAGGATGAGGAGGACCATAAGTCTTTGTCATTTCTCTTGCTCTTTTGGCTGGTGTGGTACTTGGGGGGCTGACAAAATCTAGAGATTTCTATTTTGGCTTCCTGTCTTCTCGATTGTGCACATCTCTCACAATCGAGGACATGACATTTGCCACTTCAATCTCAGATTCTTCGAACTCAGCCACTTGAATTGGTACATAAACTTCTGTCTTCAAAGGTTTGGAAGAATCTGAAAGATCAGGATGGTGTTTTGTTCAACTTTCTTCATCCACCGTGTTTTCAGATTCATCATCTTCTTTCTGTGCATCATCTAACAAATCAAGTATCCCTTTATTTACAAACTCACCAACTCTATCTTCAAGCTCCTCCCCCTTAGTCTTATGCTCAACTAGATGCTCGTCCTCACCCTGCTCCTTCATTGCCATCATATCGAATGAAGCAATTTTTTCTTTCAATAATTTAATTTCTTCAACTTTAGCTGCAATAATTGCTTTATATACTGTATGATCACAAATATGGACTTGATTGATGGCAGTACTGGCAGCCTCTGATTTCTTGATCAAAATTGCCAATTCTAACTCCTCTGGAGCAGAGTTGAGGGCTACAACCTATTACAATGAAAATAATTATCAAATTCAAATTCTTATACAAAAAGCTAATAATGAATTATTACAATTATTACCATTTCTACTGTAATTTCTTCAATTGTTTCCCTGCCTCCTCCATATTATGTGGGAGTTTGCTATCCATCCACTGGTAAAAGCATGAAAACTCAAACAAACTCACTGGTGAAAATAGTGAATGGATGCGTTCATAGACCCATGCCATGCCTACCATTCATAAATCAAAAAATTATACTCACTTGAATATAAATATAATCAATGTTGTTAGAAAACACTTACCATTAATCCAACTGTGCACCCATCAATGTATTTCTTGATTTTTTCTCCATGCACTCCTATATGGTTCTTCATATCTTGGACAAGAAATTATTTGCAGCTATGCCCCATGCATACATACCAACTCTAGATAAATTGTCCAAGTATGGTAGGAAAAATTGTAGAGTCCAATAATTTGATGTTGGAATCAGAAAATAATTAAAAACAAAAAGTATGTACAACCTACAAAAATTATTCAAGTCTTCTTCACTATCCTTATGTACATACTCCTCAAACATTTTAGCTATTTCATATCTAATAATATTCTGTAGCTTTCCAAAAAAAAGGTTGTCAAAGGTTGAAGACTTCATCTTCAATGTTATATCCACAGATTGCCCCACATATGGCAACCTTAAAACCGTAGAGAATTCAGCCGCAGAAAAAGGAACTTCAACCCCCTCCGAAAAGTGAAATGACAGCCTTTTTAGGTTAAACCTCCTCAGTATAGCTTCAAGCCGAATGAAGCTTGAACTTAACTTGGGCATATCCATGTATATATAAAAAGAGGTCTTCTTCAATGTATCAAAATATTCCAACCCCATCTTGGACTTTACAATATCCAATTTACTCTGAAAAAATTGGGGAAAACAACGAGAGCAGACCTCATAATATCTTGACTTGGCTGCAATCAGATAAAGAAAAATTAGTATACAAATAGATAATAAATTAATCCTTTTAGATAATATGTACTAACAACTTGAATGTTTTGTAATACAGATGATTCTAAAATTTACTTCAAAAACATATAATATATTATACTACACTTTCAATTAGAGTATACTTCAGGGTTAAATGTTTTATACTATAGAAGTTTCTAAAATATACTTCAAAAACACATAATATATTATACTACACTTTCAGTTAGTGTATACTTTAGGTTTGAATATTTTGTACTATAGTTGCTTCTAAAATATACTGGAGATATACAAATTATATACTACACTTTCATTTAATGTATACTGCAGGCTTGAATATTTTTATACTAAACATGCTTCTAAAATGTACTGCAGTTACACTAATTATATACTACACTTTTTCCTAATGTATACTCCAAGCTTGAATATTTATACTACATTTGCTTCTAAAATATACTGCAGGTTACATACTAGACGTTTTCGTAATATGTACTACAAGCTTGAATGTTTTATATTACATTTGCTCAAAAATGTACTGCAGGTTATATACTAGACTTTTTCCTAATGTATATTGCAAGATTGAATGTTTTATACTACATTTTCTTCTAAACTGTACTGCAGTTACACAAATCATAAACTACACTTTTGTCTAATGTGTGCTGCAAGCTTGGATGTTCTCTTCTACAGATAATACACTATCGCTTTCAGATAGTTTTACTGTATAATTTCACCATAATAGAATTTTAGGTAGGCAGAAGTATAAACCCCAAAAAGGTGAAGTCCAACTTTTATACCCTTCAAGTACAAATTAGAAACTTCCCATCTCACAACAAAAATCATATGTATATCAAATCAGTTCAAGTGTTTAACGACTAAAAAATGAATAAAAACCCTAAACACTGAAAATCACTAACATTTGAAATTGCAAGTTTAGAAAACATACTTGTGTTTCTTTTGCTCATTTTTTTTTGCACTTGGCTTCTTTTTGCAGATGTTTTTCCTTCCATAGTCGTAGAAAAATGGCAGAAATTTTGGTGACTTTCTTTTTTTCTGTTTTCTTTTCACTTTTTCTTCTCTCATTCTCGCGTCAATGGCGAAGGAAGAATGATTTTGCACCCTTTTGTTTCGTGCTCGAGAAGTTGTTTCAGGCAGAAAAAAAAAAGTGGAAAGCATTTTTCTTGATTATAGAAACGTGTTTCTCAAGTATTTTTGTTGTTTTTTCCAAATACATGGGTATATAGGTCTTTCTAAGAGATATGAGGAGTGATTCCTAATTTTTGTGAAAAAGTGGGAAATTTAGTGTGTAAAAAATTTAAATGGAGACTGAAGACTAAAATGAAAGTAGGATTAGAGATTTTTTTTCTAATTAACCTTTGAATAAATGCACCATTTCGCTTAAAAGTATTTCAAACTTTCTCTAAGGGCTTGTTTGTTCCAATTGATTATACTTGATAGATGCATAATTATTCTTAATTTATTATTTGTTTGCCTTGATATAGAGCCTTTGATAAGTCATTGGTCCTATATTAAGTTGGAATATGCATCAAGAGGGGAGAGGCTTGATACATTTTCTTTGAGCTGAATAAGATTCAAAAAGATCAAATTATCCTTGATTAGTATGTAAAAAAATTATTAAAATAAATAATAAAA
The DNA here is from genome assembly GCA_014898725.1 of Jacaranda copaia. Classification (NCBI taxonomy): domain Eukaryota; kingdom Viridiplantae; phylum Streptophyta; class Magnoliopsida; order Lamiales; family Bignoniaceae; genus Jacaranda; species Jacaranda copaia. The sequence goes on from JACGDI010001946.1 coordinate 14,035, forward strand.
GGTTATAACCGTAAAATCATACGTTTTGTTTTAATTTACTTTTCAGTTAATCTTACCAACCAAACGTGAAATTATATTACTTTATCTTGATAGACTTAAAACATATCCATTTATTTACATATCATTCATAATCACATCATTCGAAACAAACTAGCCCTAAAAGTTTTAATTATTTAAAATTTATATGTTATAATTATAAATAAACTTAACATTAAATAAAAATTTTTGCTTTAACAAAAAATTCAACTGTCATTTTATAGTTATTTTAGTGTAAACACGTTTCTTTATATCATTAATTTCAATAAAATTAAAATTTTTAACTCAATATTGCTCAAAAATTTGAAAGAGGAATGAAATTGAAATATATAATATATTTTTTAGTCTAAGAGAACAAAATGTATATTTCTATAATTTAAAGGACAAAGTGTTGTATCATATGAATTCGGAGGGCAAGGTAAAATTCTCCTCTTTATCAAAAACTAAATAATATAAACAAAAATAAAAGAAGAAAGAGGGAGCAGAATCCTTTGTCATATAGGATTGGATTCCAGATAAGCTAGATTAATGGAATAAAAGTAAAATTCCATAAATACCCAATCCTGTTAAGGAAGATCTCCATGCAGTGAGAATTTGAATTGGAATAGGAGTCTAAATTCAATATAATATTATTTGTATAAATAACCCTATTGTGCTATAGTTTTTTGCACAACAAAGTATGGAGTGTTTGAGAGATCTGTAGAAACCCTTTAATGAATCATTGAGTGTAGAATGGCTCTCAAGTTGCATTCTTCAATCCAATACAGTAAGTACTTCTTCCCCACTTTTGTTCTTAAGGAGTTTTCAGTGCAAAAGATTTTTATTTTTGCATTTTTTTTAAATAGACATAAGGTTTTCCTTGAATTTATCTAATGAGGGTCAATCAATTTTTTTTGTTTTTAAAAAAATTTTTGGCTATATGTTTTTTCAATCTAGTGTGTTCTTTGGGTTTTTACTCTTTACGTGTGAGAATTTGCGTTGGAGATCTGGCTTGGTTTCTCTTGTTTCTTGTACTTGATGTTGTCCAATCTTGTTTCTAGGGTTCCTTTTTTCTTTTTCTTTTTCTTTTTTAAGTTTGTTTTGCTTCTTGATGTCAACCCCTGGCCCTCCATTCTCATGAGTTTGTAGGTTTTATTAATTGTCTTTGTTTTTTAAAGCTCATTTAGTACTATTCACTTAATTTATTATATATTGATGGTAGTTATAAACCATTCAATCATATAAAATATTGTTTCAATTTATGCATTTTTATATTCTCATTCAACGTAGATTTTATAAAAAAAAATTCTTTTTTGATCCAATCAAAAATAGAATATTTTTAATTTTATACTCTATTGAGTTATACGTTGCAAGATTAAAAATGATGATGTCATAAATTAAATTATCATAACTATTTCCAAAAACCTTCACTAATGCATGCAAAATTTATTCGCATGTACCTTAAAATTCGTAGTTATACTTAGGTTTTTAGATCAATTTTTGTTTTATAAGTGAACATGAAGATTTTTTTTCCTGTCTTGAAAATTCTTCCTCTGACTAAGTTTCATCGAACTCAAAACTAATACTAGAAGGAGCAAATATATCCTGATCATTTAATTGTACACTAGCCGATATTTGAATTAGAGTGATGAATTATGGTGCTATATAAATTTATTGAAGTTGATTCAGTTTCACCTTAATGTGGGAGCATATCAATAAAGGGAGTTGTTTTGATTTTATTTAAATTACATATTCGAGTAACTCAAAATATTTTAATTAAAATATGATACAAAAAGGAAAAACATCCAATCTTAAATCATGCGTTCTTCATAGTTATATTTGTACAAAGACTTATTCTTAGTAATTTATTTAGATTTCCAAAAGCATGCCCTCAAAGTTTTGGGGATTTCACTTTCACCTGTTTATCCATATTAAGGTTTTAATCAATGTCTTTAACTTTGTACCAAGATTTTTATTGTTAATATTATAATAAAAAAAAAATTCTATCATGAAAACAACAATCAGCACTCAAGGTTTGGCATAGAAGGAGATTCTTGCAGCATTAAAAAGAGTCATTACAGTCTTTCAAGAAAAAGATCTCATCCAATTGTGTAAGGTATGCTCATGAATCTCTATCTACATTGTCTTTGGTATTATATGGAATACTTCATACTTGGGTGTTTGGGAAACTATGTACTATTACTTGTATTATGATTTAATTGAAATAGTAAAAGAGTCAACTTTGATCTAAGTTTGACAAAATTTGATAGTGTGACCTTAGTGTTATGAGTTCGATAAATCAATTTTTTTGACTCGAACTCAAAGATAGCTATTGGCCTTACTAGCCTTGAGTCCATCATACTTTCCGCCTATAGGATACCAAAGTGATTAAACTCAATTCATTCGTTCATTTAAGTTTGAATTAAGAGTATAAGATGAGTTGAATTGACTTGTGAGTCTAATAAATTTGTTTGTGAACTTTTTAAGTTCAAACTTAAATTGTTTTATCAAATAGAGAAATATGCCCAAATATTAGTGTTTTGAAAAGCTTACAGCTCAGCTTCAACCTAAATATAAGCGGATTACCTAGTCCATTGATGGCCCTTGTGTCACAAGAGAAGTTGGTTTTCACCACCAATCCCCTTCTATCAAATACTGCTAGAAGGCTGTTGAATGAATTTTTACAAAACTAAAGATAGGAAAATATGTGAGTAGAGAATTGGACTTGAATCTTGATAAGAATGGTATTTGATTGACAATTTCAGATGTCATAAAATATAACATATAAGCTTATACTTTCTAATAATAATTTAGGATTCTTAAAGTCTTTTGAAACTTATTATTGAGATTTTAATGTAGTTCTTAATTTGATTGTATACAATACAAAATTGTCACTAGTGAGAAGAGGTCTTCAGGGAGGCCAAAGGTCGTTTAATTTTTTGAATTTAATTAGGGGCGAGCTATTTTGAAAGCCAATTGAACTAACAACAAAACTGATAATTTAAAAGGTATAGAAATTTATAAGAGTTTTTAAATTGAACTTCAACAAAACACTCTTCTATTTTTTATTTACTTCAACCAAAATTCACTTTGATTTAGGGTTGACATTTTAAGAAATTTTATATATTATGTATGACACGTACCAACGATATCATTTCGTATACGATATGAATTTATTACATATTTGGCATGCCACATAAAATATACGTAAATTAACCAAAAAAATAATATTATGATACGTTCGATAATGTGTTGAACAAACAATTGACAGTATATGTACATGTGTGCGACATGTTTGATGAATAGTATTTTTTCTTCATATATTATTTAATTTATTTACATTAAGTATTATGTAATTTTGAGTAGCTTGACTTGAACTCAAAATAACTTGACTACTTCTGAACAGTTTATCTCAATTCATCAAATTCATCTTGCATATCTAATTACAAAATATTATCTATTTTTTTAATTCATCGGTAGAATTTGTTGTCTCATTTTTGACGTAACATGCTTCATTAATTGTTGACTGATATACGCATAAAAACATTATGTCATTTTTCATCCCTTTTCTGTCTCTTTTCTCTTATTTTTGCCCTCCAATATTAATTAATTTTTTAATTACCACATTTTCTCTTTTTCTGTTCTTTTCACATTTTCTTTTATTTTCTATTCAATTTCTTTCACTTTTTTTGTATTGTCATTATCGTCTAAATTCTACACATTATACGAAATAATTAGAAGACTTACATTATTACCCAAAATGTAAAAAGAATGTTTTCATTCTACTATTTTGTTATGCATATTTGGTGTCCATTCATGCTTGAATTTGAAATAAAAAATAAAATAATTCGAACAAAATAATTTGAGTTCCTTGGTAATTGTAAATTTTAAATATTAATATTTGTAGTTTCACGCTATAGGGTGCAAAATTTATACTTAAATATTATTTTAGATTTACTTATAATGCAAAATAAAAGATTATGATCTTTCAAATTGCTTCTTGAAATGCCTTTTGCCATTAACGACCTCAATTACTTGGCTAACACTCCACAATAAGAATGGGAATTTGATCAGGCTCAATGAGGGAAGTCCCATTTCATTTGTACAATCCCAGTGTTTTACCCATAGTTGTTTTACTCTTTTAAAACCCTAAAGAACAAAGATTATTGCATGAAATCGTCTGTTCATAAAAAGCTTTGTAAGTCTAAAATTCTTGAGTTTTTTCTTTCTTTCTTTTTTTTCCCCTGATTGCAGTAAGAAATTTCTACCACTCCTCTTGGTGTGGGTTGTTTTTATTTTTCTATTTTTTTTCCTTTTTGTTTTGTTTCAATGACGTGAATAAGTTTGATTTATTTGAAATGTAGAAGGTGGAAGATCAATCTTGCTAGAATTCTGTGCCTTGTTGTCATCAATTCTTGGAAAACATTTGCGCAATGCCAAGAAAGTTGTTCTGTGTTGGGCAATGAATTTTGTTGGAAGCCCAAAATCGAAATGGGTGATGGACAGAGAGATATACAGTTGGAATAGTTTATGGTGGTTTTATCTCTAAGGAGTGTTTAATAATTTGACGTTTTGGTGTTTTTATTCTTTGTTCTTGTTTAATGTCAGCCCTTGTTTATTCGGGAAACTGGTCTTGAATCAATTAGTGAAGTGAATCCTTGTCCAATATCCGTAATCTTGGCGTCCCATGTTAATCTTGGACTAGAATCATGTGTTAAAGAATCTATAGATTAGTTGTAGCCTTTCTTATTTTGAACTATTACTAGAATCTATTCAAGCTTGCAACTTTTAAGATATTGACAAAGACTTCATTGACTTATTTTAGTAAAGATTCTAGGATGGCGTTACACCAGATAATTTTTTATTTCAGCCCTGGAGGGACTCTGAGTTGTCCGTTTTGTGTACAATTTTCTATTATCTTCCGAGGTTTTATATTGTTTGATAGAAAACTTGAACTTCTAATATTGTTGTCTTGTTGAGGATTGTTATATAGAGATTATGTGATCTTAAGCTCATAGTCTTGAAATGGAAAATAAGACAAACATCTTATGTTTCCAATGCCTTGGCATTAATGCTTTTTCATTGCTTGGATCATTGAGTTAATTGTATGTGCCTTTTGTACTTATGGCACCTATAGTGCGATGGCATTTCATTAACAAGTTAAAAGAAAAGACATGACATCTTCATGAAGCAGGGAGTGTATTTCCATAGTTGTCTAGATCTACTTGGTCCATTTATAGCGCTATGTGTTTTATCAGGATAAGGTTACAACTATCTTGATTGAATATCTTCCTTTCAAATGAATAGGTTGCACATGCTTATATATGATGTGAGTGTCTCTAGGTTCCTACTTAAATATGTTAGTTTATTGCACCAAATATATATTTCTTTTACTTGTTATCTAATTTGCTCAGAGAGAACAAATATGTATGGTCATATGTCATTAATCTTTCTTGAGCTTGATATAGTTTTTAGCCTTCCATCTCTTTCATATTCCATGACAAATGGCTTAGCATAATTGGAAAAAAAGAAAAATCTAGTTAACCTCAAAAGCAAATAAGTAAAAAGACAAAGCTTATAGATTTTTGACAAATTAAAATAGTGAAAAACTCATACCACGGCAATAATATTGTGAAAAGTATTTCTATCATAACCGTGATTTAGGTCTAATATTTGCTTTCCTTAACAGGAAAAATTATTTTCAATTAATTTATCTATAGGGGGAGATTTCTAGTTCATCATTCCAAGCCAATCAAAGGACATCATTTGCAGGAATTGTGAAGTCACTAATTGTTTTAGTACTAATTATTTTAGTACAATCATTTAACTCTGTTTGAACTTTGAAGTTACTATTTTATTAGTACATGTTTTGTTATTCTCCTTAGTTGAGATTTGGTAATCTCATTATGTTTCTTAATGCAACAGGAAGGTCAAATCATACCGGTTTGATTAGCAATGAGCTTGTTGGCTGATTCAACACCTCCTCCACGGACATCCAGTAAAAGATTATTTGAAACTAGTGATGTTAACAGTCAAAGATTCCCCTCTAATTTCAAGCATCCTAAGTTGGATGCTGTTCGGAGTTTTCCTGCAAACTGTGGTGCCCCTGCTAGTGTCACAGTTCTGTCTGAAAAAACAAGCTCAGAGCCAAATGCTCTGAGCAATTCTGGACCACATTGTCAAGCCAATACCTCTGACAATTCTCTAGCAAATGTTAAGCACCCAAAGATTGATTTTGCTAGGGATTTCCCAGAACACTGTGGCCCTGTTGCCTGTGGAATCAATGGGGGAGAAATTGAATGGTCTTGTGATATGGAGAACCCTGGGCATTCAGATGTGGCTAAATGTGTTGTGGCCATACCAGCTGTGCCATTGCGAAGTGTGCCAACAATTATTAGGGAATACCACCCTGAAAAGTCACTTGCATTGCATGGCCAAGATGATGATGTTGGAGAACATATGGTGGCTACCAACAATGAAAATAAGGTTTTTTCCCAGGACGAGTCATGGAAACATGACTCACAAAAACTGGTAGCACTACTTGCCGAGGCTAAAGAGTATATGAATGCATTTAATATTAAATATTCTACATCTAGAGAGGTTCCTGATTTGGAAGACTTTCTCCCGGAGTCCGGAGGATTTATTCAGCTTCCCTCTTCTGAGTCTGATGTCTTGCACAAACAAACTTCCGTCGTGGAACCAAAGTCGCTGATAGATACAGTGAAACAAGAAATTGAACCAAGAGAGAAAATTTTGGCTGATTCTGTTTCTCTGCAGAATTTAGATGAAAGTCTTTCTGAAAAAAGGAATAAGGGTACGGTCTCCAAGGTGGTTCAAGACAAAAGAACATCTGGATTGGAAAGCAAATTGGAATACAACGAAGAGGAAATTTGCATTTTATCACCTGCCAGGTGGGATATGAAGCAATTTTGGTTCAAGCACAAGTGTGACGATGCCAAAGCTTCAAATGTAGAAATAGGAACAGAGCGAGAAAAATGGGTCTCCCCCACGTTTAATGGAGAGTGCAGCAACATGGTACAATCTCAAGGGATTGAAATTGTTGATTTGGTATGTTCATCTTCTGTTGGCATCAAATCTGATCAGCAAACTGGAGGGATTTCTGATTGTGAACTAGCTGAGACTAAATGTAGAGAAAAACACCAGGAGCATAGGATTTTGGATTTGGACGAATGTGCATTGGTAGGTAAGGAGCAAGATGAGTCATTGGAGAAGTTCACTAGTGATAATAATAATGCCATTGTTGTGTCTTCAGATATAGGTAAGGCAGTGGTCAACACTAATGATGAGCCTAAATACAATGAGAATCAGATGGAATTAATTAACCTGAGAATCATGCAGCATGAGCAAGCTGAGGGATTTAATGTCATGGAAGCTCTAAAGCGGTTTGAAGAGCACTATAGAGAACTTATGAGGGAAGACAAAGCAGAGCTGAGAAAAGGAAAAGGCTCAAAATATGCTCATCTTGAAGCAGCTGATCGTCTCAAGACAGAGGGAATGTGTATCTTTCCTGAGAAGCCTTTTGGCCATATCCCAGGAATTGGAATTGGTCATAAGTTCCGATTCAGGGCAGAACTTGCAGTTATTGGGCTCCATCGCCAATTGATTGCCGGTATAGATTATGTGGTCGTCGATGGAAAGAAAGTTGCAACTAGCATTGTCAACTCGGGCCGTTATGAGAATAACGCTAAAGAACTTGATGTTTTGATATACTCAGGTCAAGGCGGGAATCCAAAGATTGCTGATAAAGCTGGAGATCAAAAACTTGAAAAGGGAAATCTTGCGTTGGCAAATAGCATGGAAATGGGATATCCAGTTAGAGTTACTCATAAAAGAAAGCGTCCTAGTAATGAGGGCAATTTTGTCTATGTGTATGATGGACTTTATAACATAACTCATTTGTGGGATGAAAGAGATCAAAATGGTAGACTGGTGTACAAATTTGAATTGCACAGAATGTCAGGCCAACCAAGACCTCATCAGACCGATGCCAAATCAGGAAATATGGAAATGTGCATGGAGGTCTGCATGTTAGATGATATCTCACAAGGAAAAGAGAAACTTCCGATACGTGCAATGAACGGAGTAGATAATGATATGCCCCGACCTTTCATCTACACAACCCACATTGTTTATCCACATTGGTATAAGCGCTTTGATCCCATCGGTTGTGATTGCATCAATGGCTGCTCAGATTCTCAGCCATGTCCTTGTGTTCTAAAGAACGGAGGTGAGATTCCATTCAACGAAAATGGAGCCATTATCAGAGCAAAACCTAGAGTTCATGAGTGTGGCCCGGCATGCAAATGCCTGCAGTTTTGTATGAATAGAGTCAGCCAGCATGGTCCTCGATATCAACTGGAAATTTTTAAGACCAAATCAAGAGGTTGGGGTGTAAGATCTCGAAATTATATTTCACCGGGAAGTTTCATATGTGAATATGTTGGAGAGTTGCTGCGAGACAAGGAAGCTGAACTAAGAATTGGGGATGATGAATACCTCTTTGATATAAGTGATGGGCATGATGAAGGTGTCCAAGGGGCGGCATGTGAAGGCCATCTTGATTCTAAACCACACGATGATGGATTTGCTATTGATGCTGCAATGATTGGGAATATTGGGAGATTTATCAATCACAGCTGCTCCCCTAACCTATATGCCCAAGAGGTTCTTTATGATCATGATGACAAGAGAATGCCGCACATTATGTTCTTTGCAACCAAGAACATCCCCCCTTTAGAGGAACTTACTTATGATTATAATTATAAGGTCGGTCGAGTTTGTGATGTGAATGGAAATATTAAGACGAAAGCTTGCTATTGTGGTTCTCGCAAATGCAGCGGGAGGATGTACTAGCAATCCTTTTTAGGCTCAAGGACGTACTCGTTATCCTTTTTCTGGCTTTTACTTTTTCTTTGCTCTCTGGATTCTTTTTTCAGGCTTTTATCTTCTTGGTTTTGCTGTAGGGTCTTGGTTTGGCCCCTAAGTGTTCTAAAGTGCATGAATTAGTCATGAAGCCTTGTTCGGTCTTAATTTTCTTGATCCTTAGGTAGGGTTTCTGGTTCAGCCCCAAGTGTTTTAAACTGTGTGTAAGTATTTCAATCATGAAGTCATTTTCAGGCTTAATTGTCTTGGTTCTGCAGTTGGCATTTTGGTTTTAAACTGTGTAAGTACTTCAATCATGAAGTCATTTTGGTTCAGCCCCTCGGCGTTTTGAAGTGCATGAAAAAGTAACTAGTCATGGAGCCTAGCTGCCATTCTAAGATCAACGGATATGATCCCAGTCATGCGACCTTGGTACAATTGTCGTATTTCATAATTTAAATTGTTCCAACAAAATCAAGATCATTGTCTTAGAAATTCTCTTGGAATATCCCCATTGTTCAGCATAATGATAGGAAGAGTTCCAGACAAAATAACAAGGTAACGTTGCATATGAGTATTCAACACGATGAAAATACGTGTCCCCTCACACATACACTTGTACTCAAACAAATGCTCGTGTTTTTTTGATTGTACGAATTAATCTTACTCATTTTTTAGATTTCTAATTGTTTATAAAGCGGTTCTCCTCTTTATTTCGATCATATAGGAACCCGCACCTCTACATAAACATTTGATCCAACCATAACTTCTATAGATGATTGAGACATTGCTTTTGTGGCTATGATTGAAACGAGTTCTACTGGTGTCCTGGCTTTAATTTCATAGAGTGAGATCGAGAACTGTATCTAGTCTCGGCTCTTTCAGCGTATAGCCCTCGCTCCTTCAACAACCTTGACTTTATAGGGTGAAATTAAGTGTACCTAATCCCAACTACTCTAGCATCTAATTCCTGGTTCCGACTCTTTCAGCAGCAACATAACTAGCAAGCCCCCTTCCATTTGCAGTTACAACTGTACTCCCTCCACCACCATTACATTCCCATTCTATATAAATCCAAATTTCTATTAGTTCTTCTCCACACATTCAAGAATCTCTTTCATTAATTCACACAGAGTGAATTTTGGCTCACTCTGCACTGCCACTTCGATATGCTTGCCTAGAAGATGGCTCCTTGAGGAAAGAGGAAAGCAAAACAGAAAACGACAGTTAAGATAAGTTAAATAAGTTAAATATTACAAGTTGAGAACAATCCATTAAGGACATGTGCATCAGATGTCACAGCAATAGCAAAACTGAGTGCTAAAGATTTTAATAAGAAAAGCCCAAACTCAAACTATTAACAATAAGGATCTTGAACAGTATGCAACTGATATCCAATATAATTATTGGAACCCTCAGCCATAGCACCGAATTGGATCATTGCAACCTTTCTCAGCTGATTGCTTGAAACCAAATCGACCTCCCTTCACAAGGTATTGCTGGTGATACTCTTCAGCTCTGTAGAATTTCTTGGCAGGCAGTATTTCAGTAACAATTTTCCTGTTCAAAAGCTTCTGTTGCCTGTCCCTGGACTCTATTGCTGCTTTCTCTTGTTCAGGTGTGTAGAAGTAAATCCCAGATCTGTATTGAGTTCCTACATCATTCCCCTGCATTGACACGCTAGAACATTAGTACGGAACTTCTAAAAGAAACATGACAAAATCGTTGATATTTGTTCAATAAGAACTCCTGACCACTAGGACATAAACAAGCACAACCCTTGACCAAATATTACAGAAGTTGCAATTGCAAGTTCACAATGATATCTGCTACAAAAAGAAGATGCACTATGCATTTATGACGCAGAAGTCATCAACTGACAAAAAGCTAGCTGCGTCTTACTAAAAGGGTACATTGAAATAGATTTGGATAAGGAGGGAGAGTGTTCGGTCGAATTATTATATAAAGATCAGGTGTATTAAGTCATCAAACAAAGTAATCAACAGCTTAGCACCTAACATATTCATAGACATGATTAACGGCACAAGCAACTTGCTAATACAATGTACCTGTCAGAAAACTGTGCAAGTGGTTCAGACCAGGGCTTAGACACCAAAGCAAACAGGCTGGTTCAAGCAGTTCATCAGCAAGGAACCAGAGAGGTATCTGGTCCGAGCATAATAAGAATTTTTCAACCAAAGAACATGCTTGCAGTTGAAAATTTTTACTTGAGCTCAACAAAGCAACTCTAACTTCATGCTGAATCTGATAAAAGAACTAGACCGATTTGTGTTTCCCAATACTCAAGAAAATAATTTCAACTAATAGAAGCTCCGAAATGAGATGTAGCTGATCCAGGCAAAAAACTAGATACTTTGATACTGTGTGAGTTGATTCTGACAACAAAGTTGTTAAATCCATCAAATACCAAATTAACAAAAACATCATCAATCTTCCACCAAATTATAAACCATCCACAACACAATCTAAAAGATTTCACACGTAACCCCCACACAAATTCCGTTCTTCTTCCCAGCAAATGATAGAAATATCAAATCAGAATTACCCACGGTCAGTGGTATTGAGGTCAATATCCAGTAATCAACTACGATCAGATGATATTTCCTCCACCAAAGAACATTAATCGAAACAAAATCTTCAATTTGGTAGAACAGTAACAAAACGTATCAAATTCAATATCACATGAAAGCAAAACAAGAGAGGCATCAAAACCAAAGAGAACTTAGCCCAATTCCATTCAAAAATATATATAATAAATAAACCTAACCACTATTTTCAGAAATTAAACAGGAAAAGGAAAAACACCCACCTGTCGGTTGAGAGTTGTGGGATCATGTCTCGCCCAGAAAACATCAAGCAGAGTCTCGTAGGTACACTCCTTCGGATCATACTGTACCCGGACCACCTCCGAATGATTCGTGGTACCTGAACACACGTCCTCGTACGTGGGATTATGCAAATACCCTTGAGTGTACCCAACTTCAGTCTTGGCGACACCCGGCATCCTCTGGAAGGCCAATTCGACCCCCCAGAAACAACCCGCCCCGAATTGAGCGAACTGCTGACCCGGAGCGGGTATATCGTCGTCGGACCCCTGCGCAATGGAGGAGGAAGAGGAGTCGACGGGGGAGTCGGTGGGGGAACGGGCACCGAAGCCCAGCTTGTTTAGCCAGCTCATTCTAAGAGTGGAGGGTCTAAGGGTGGGGTTGCGGGGGTAATTAAAGGGCTTAAGGAGGGGTAGTGTGGGGATGGAAAAAGGGTGTTTCGAGAGTGAGGAGAGGGGAGGTGCGGCAATGGCGGTGGTGGTTTTGAGGAGCATTCTTTTACAGAGAGAGGTTACGTGCTGGAGTTAGTTATGTGGGGAAAGCGTGTATCTGAAAATTGAAAGAGAATAGTTTTTGCTGGCTCTCACCCTACGAGAAATGTGGACAACATTTTATTTAATTTTTGAAATTATTTATTAATATTTTTTTATATATACACATACATCAAGAATTTATTTTATATATAACATGTCAGCCATTCACCATGTTTAAATTTCTAATCATATTTTATAAATAAAATTTATGTTGATGCGCCAAATAGTCATTCAACATTTTTCTTCTATGAAAATTTTGATATCAAGATATTGACGCTCATTTAAAATCGAACATTTTCTCATTTGAATATTTAAAAATAATTTTTCCAATTTGTGTATAATAATTATTTTTATATTTATATTGATATGGGATAATTCAGTAGGCCCAATAAGTCTAACATCAAATGAGACAACCCATGAGGCCCAACAGTAAATCTATTTGGTCAACCCGTATTGACCTCAGAACCACTCCAGAAATTCGAACATTCGAGTCTGGTCGACATGAATTGACCTCAAGACTACTCCGACATTCACTCAGATCCCCGCCGTGTTTATCAGTCTGACAAGTTGAGTTCCTCTGCACTAATGACACGTGGCAGTCAGTGCAACCACTGCCAACAACTCTGACAATTCTGACAATCCTGTCAACAACTTTGGTAGAGACGTGCCCCTACTAGCACGGTTTATCCCGAAAAATAGGAGATTTAGCCGTATGGCATAGTACCATAATCTGGACATGGAATGACTCCCAACCCCCTAGCATGGGAAAAAATTAGTACATCTAATAAGTGTACTTAGGTAAAATCATGCCCACAAAAAGCTATGAATACTCCAGGCCCAACTACGCACAAGGTAATGTCCTATACACTACAAACTCTATATTCTCTATATTCTATTCGATCTCTCTACTTCGACCAGAACTAACTTGAGCATCGGAGTGCCTTTGCCTCAGGCACCTCGGCTAGTTTAACGTGTATTGTGGTTGCAAATCTCAAGCCCTAAAGTCATATACTATCTTGAGTATTCGACCTCCCTGGTCAACTCAGTAGTAACACAACCCCCATTTCCTCTATGAGCAGTTTCTAGCAAGATCATTTGGCGCCGTCTGTAGGAACCTTTGAGATTGCAACGAGAAAATAGTAAACACACAGAGAGTAGCATCTGGAAGGGAAGAGAACCGGAGGTCCACTTCTCAGCCTCTCCCTAACCCCCAGCAAAATACCAACGCTCCGGGTATCAATGCCCCCCAGGAGTAGCTAGTGATGCTCACCATGTCCTAGTTGATGCAACTGATTAGTAAGCAGATCTCCGCTCAGATATCAGCTTAGTTATCTGCCATCCTGAACAGGCGCACCACAATGCCTGCTCCCACCGCCAGTGCAACTCCACAGCCACCCCCACCGAAGAACAATCTCTCCCGTTGAGAGGCTAGTTAGCCACCCGCCAAGCGCGAAGTCAGTCCTAGATGCCCGCTATTAGAAAGGAGACGTCCAGAAGGGTGGGAAGAGGCGGCGGACTCGATGGATCATGCCAGACCTAATCAAGCCATGTAGCTCGATAAGTCGAACGCTCCAGGCGTGACTATCACGAAGAGAGAGGAGAATCTACAAATTTGGTGCATCGGCCCAGTCGAGCCCCACAGCGCAATAGGGCCGAGCACCTCAAATCGAGTTTCGACCAGAACGCCACCCAGGCGGATCGGGACAAGTGGGAGGAAGTATCCCATCAAGTTCAGCAGCTAAACAGACATCTCGATGAGATCTTGAGGAGAAATACCAACAGGCAACCAAACTTGGACGCTCCTCAAAGGTCTCACAGGAGAGAGGGTCGCCATTTGTTCAGGAGATTATAAAGGAGCGCATCATAGTAGACGCCAAAACCCTATCGGTCTTCCGAGGTATGATGGATCCACCGACCCCAATGAGCATCTGATGTAGTTTGAGCACATGATGCAGTTGCATGATCATAATGAGTTCATCCATGCCAAAATGCTGGTGACCACCTTCCAGGGCATTATACTGGACTGGTTCATGAAGCTGGAGCCGTCAACGATTTATTCCTATGACCAGCTGTGCGATAAATTCTTACATCAATTTGCTAGCAGGAGAAAGGCCAAGCTCCCCCATACCCACTTCCATACCGTCAAGCAGAACGAGGGGAAATCCCTCCAAGATTTCTTTACCAGATTTAATACGGAGGTCCTAAAAATTGATAATCCCGGGATTGAGTTATTGATCGACGTGTTATTCTTGGGGCTCAAGCATAAAGAATGCGCTAATGCTCTTGTGTGGGAAAGGCCTTGGTCGATGGAGGAGCTGCTCGACCTGGCAGAAAAATATATGACCTAGGAGAAAATGAACAAGCTCAAGTTCGGATCCTCCAAGGTCGAGAAGAAAAAAAAGGAGAGAGACAACCATAAGTATAAAGAGCGAGGTCGATCTCTGATCAAATGCTTCCATGACTTATGCCGTTGAATATCCCAAGGAAAGAGGTCCTATATGCTATTCAGCATGATAACCTCCTCAAAAAGCCCAGAGAGTTGATAGAGACAGAAGCCATGAAAAAAATTAAAGAAATACTACCACTTCCACAAACAGAAGGGGCACGACACCGATGAGTGCTTCAATCTCTAGGATGAGATCGAGAGGTTGATCAGGTAG
>JACGDI010001946.1:35879-65605 GCA_014898725.1 Jacaranda copaia
AGTACACCTGATAGGGGTACTTGGGTAAAATCACGCCCATAGAAAGCTATAAATTTTTCAGGCCCAACCGCGCTCAAGGTAATGTCCCATACACTACAAACCCTATATTCTCTATATTCTGTTCGATCTCTCTACTTCGACCAGAACTAACTTGAGCGTCGGAGTGCCTTTGTCGGGGGCACCTCGGCTAGTTTAACGTGTGTTGTGGTTGCAAATCTCAAGTCCCAAAGTCATATACCATCTTGAGTATTCGACCTTCCTGGTTGACTCAGTAGTAATACAACCCCCATTTCCTCTATAAGTAGCTTCTAGCAGCATCACATATTATATTTCATAAGACATAAATTTAGATTTAAGTCATAACTCCTTCAAACTAACTAAAATTGGGGGTTCAACTTTAGGTGATTCCTTGGAATATATGCAATGTTTTCAAAATCGGACTGGACAATGAACTGGTGACCCTATTGGTTAATAGTTCAACTAGTTCGACCAGTGGTCAAATTGATATGACGTAATAATTATATTTAATTTTATAAATATATATAATATTTTAATATTATAAAAAAAATAAAAACCTTCAATTGATATAAAAAGAATATTATTTGAAAAAAAATTCAACATACTTAATTTTAACTATTTTTAAATATATTTTTTCAAAAAATAATACTATTTCACAATTTATTAATTATAAATATATAAAAAATAATATTTCATATTGATTTAAGTAATCATTCGTTTCTTACTTCAATTCAAAATAAAAATACATTCTTCTACACTAAATATTCAACATAATTTAAGAAAGATTAAATAAAATAAAATTACAAATTAAACATAAGCATTCACATATAACTACCACTTCATTAAATTTCAAGAAAATAAATTCATGTTTCAAAAAATTACATGTCCAAAATCTTTAATCATAATTTTTAACTCATAATTTTTCTTTTTTTTCACTTTTTTTTATTTGTAAAAAAATGTAAAATTTTCAAAAAAAAAATCAAGTGAATCGATTGAACCAGTTCTATTTTAACCGATTTTGACATCTACTGATTTTTATATTTCAATCGAATCGGATTAGCCAATAATCACCGGTCCGATTTTCAAAATATGGAATATATGCTTGTGCATAAAAATAATAATAGATAAACTGGAAAACCTTGAAAAGAAGCTTTCTAATAACTTTTAAAAATAAAATTACGTTGTTCTTTCTTTTCTTATTAAATATAAAACATCAAAATACATATAGCATCCTTATTAGGGTAGGTACGTGGACTTAACCACACCAATCAAGTACTTCCCAGTTCCCAGGTAGCATAATAGCTCGACACTTATTTGAACTATTCGCCATCACAATACCAGGGATGGTTGCCGCGCATCAAAGTCCGTGGTGCGTAATTACCAGCTCATGTTTCTAGTTTATTCTTTTAGGGGCTGTTTGGTTTTGATTTATAATTTTGTATTTTTTTATTATTAAAATTTTAATGATATATTTATTTTTAATAATAATGTTTCTTATTTTTGTCTTCTTATTTATAGCTGACAGTTTCAAACCTGGTATATTCTATCTTGTGACCCACATTCTACTAACATGAAAAATAATTATAATTCAATAATTAATAAATATTTATCTCAATATTGATTTAAGTAATATAAAGACAACAGTAAAAGCAAACTTCATATAACATACAAAAAAATATTTTAAAATTCACAAATTGTCACTCTCATATTAAATTAACCTAATACTTTATAATATGTGCGGAGTTAAACTTGATCCCCAAATACTCCATAATGAAAACTGACAGTGGAACTCAACCATGCAAGCGTAAGGCTAAAAACTATTGAGCCTATCTAGTAAAGCACATCATTTAGTCGAATGGAACTAATCCAAGCTGGAAACTCCACATTATGTCGTCACCCTCAAAAGACCCTCAAGTAGTCTCATCGACCACATAGGGGTCGAGCAAATTTGCCTTGGTTGACCTTACTACAATGCTCGCTACAGGGACTTATCTTACTTTAAGGAAGCAAGGTTCACTATCCTTCATCTTGAATCGACCGTCCTTAAGTCAACCATGCTTAAGGACCGACAAGGCCATGGCATACTGGAAACCTTGCTTGGCTTTATGATACTGAGTAATCTAATCTAAGTTGTTCGACTTGGTTAGAGCGAAGGATCTTAGTTGAGGACTTGATGACAACCATAAATGCTTGGCAAACTTGACATCACTTTTCTTCAGCCACATTAAATGTTGTCTCACATTCAACTCCTAGACATTGAATGCAACTAGCCTTTTGTAGCTTTCATATAGCTGAAAGTACTATTCAGGCAACCAGACACATGCATATTGGCTCATTTAAAAGGGCTTGCCTTGCCCCTATGACAATAATGCGCGCTATGTACTCAGTCAAGACAATGCTGTCTTTTCCACCCCAAACTCAGAAATCTATAAATATTGTCTCTCATAAATATTTTAGGTACATACTCTAAGTACTTAAATTATCGTGTCTACTCTCTATCACCTTTCAAGAGCTCAACTTAACTTAAGTATCAAGAGATTTTAGTTAAAAGCCACCTCAACAAATTTAAGGTATTTCTTATTGATGAGGTTGAAAGTCGTACTTAGTAAATTGGGTAGTATTTAGACTAATTCAATTAGGGAGATCGAATGATCCAACAATAATATTCTTCTTAGGCTGGGATATGTGACCAATAGCAAATGTAACACTAACCAAGGTGGCCCCAACTAAGGTACTTTGACACTCAAATTAGTACTAGTCGAGAGAAGTAATCAAGCAGTAGAGTAAAAGCATATAATATATATAATATACCCAAAAGTTAGCTGACAGTAAGGTATTTATAGTCTTCTCCTAGTGGATGACATATCTAAGATGTCCCTATCAAATGTCAAGGGTTTTTGTCCTTGCCTGGGGATTACTAGTTATTTCCAATCCCAATACTATTTTAGGTGGCATCATATCCTACTTTTCAAGGTAAATAGTACTCTGGAGGTACGCCTCTCTACCAGAGTTGGTGGCAGAGATTGTATTAGAGTGGCATATGCCATTAATGCGAAGACATGCTGTCTGTCAGAGCATTGAATGCGCTAAGGATATGAGTCAGTCTCGGAGTAAGCACTATGATCGACTATCATCGACTAGAGGGATGGCTGAATAGACTGAGTAACTTGAAGTCTCCTATCAAGTGTGGTTGAGAATTATTCGCTTAACCAAGCGGTTGTGGTCGAGTGACACAGCCTAACTGGGTCATAAAGCGCTATTGGGCCTTGGATGTTAAGTGGGCATAGGAACCCTTTCTGGAGTCGATAACTTGTTAGATTGGGCCTGTTGGATTATCTCATATCATGAGTCCCCTAACTTGCGATCCTAATTAAACTTGTCAATGGGAAGGAGTAGGAAATAGATAACTGAATGATGGTTATGTGGATTCAACCAAGGTTTTTGAACTATTGACCAGGATTTTTGAAAACGCAACTAGGGTTTTGTGCATTTAATGCGTCGGTTTATCACGATATACGAAACACTAAGGAGTCGCAATATAATTATTACTGTTGCTTGGGTTTTTGTGTCCAAATGCCTATAAATAGATGGGATAGAACATTTATTTTTTACTTTTACTGAATCTGATCTGGTCGAGTTCTTGCTTTCAGAGTCCCTTAACCCTTTCTACATTTTAGAGTTTTCAAGCGATCAACTGTAAGTTTTTCTCCAAACATCTATTTTCCTTTGTTTTACTTTGAAAAGATGTCAAGTGCATCAGATAGTGAGAAAATTAGGTCTGAGAGCATACAATTTAGGGGTAGGTTAAGGTTGGAAATGCACTTGGGAGCGCATCCAAGAGTACCTCTGATAGTTTGTCGAGCGATAGCTCGATCTCCAGTAGCTTGAGTGCTGAGAAGGTTGCTTCTAGAGGCGATGTTGGCCCAAGTGACGTGCCAGTGTAGCGTGGTCAATTGTTTACCCCGGACCATTATTGTAGCGCCCCTTCTTAGGGTAGCACCCAAGCTGAGGCACCACTCTAATTCAAATGTAAAATACAATTCAAACTTAATTAACCAAAAGCAGCAACAAAATCAAGCTATCGATCAAAATAAAACACAATATACACATTATGGTTCAACCCCCGAATACCCAACAAAATTATACAAGTCTCAGATCCTAGCTAACAGTTGACATATCACAACATCTCGATTCCAAACTTAGCATTCGAGAGATTTTAGACTTACACATAAGCACCTATTTAATTACAGATTGTATCCCTTCTTTAGCCCAAGCTAAAGATCCACTTTTGCCAGTTTATCCTGTCCGACAAACATGAATAATATGAGGGGTAAGTCTAAATGACTTAGTGAGGGGTATTCTTATCAAGAAATAATGGGGATCTGTAGGGGAAAATCCAACCAACGAATTGTCAATTTATGTTCAAAATAAAGACGCATCAAGAACAAGTAAGAACAATCAATAACAAGTTCGATATGCAGACAATAACAAGTCCAAGAACAAATGATATCAAATTCAAAACTTCTAATAGGTACTAAGTTGAGGTTGTAGTTGTTGGCTCGAACGGCCCGAGATCATCTCAACCAAATTTGCTTGGGAGTTATAGAGCATCTTAATTAATCACAGCTAGGAGAAAATACAGATGACTCGTTCAGCACATACGACAACCAGATATAGACCAAGAACTACACCATCCTTATTGCTTCAAAAGTAAACAAAACAATTAGAATACGATCAAAATAAAATAAACTCGAATATAATATGTATCAGAACAAATCTGCATATCAAAATCTCCTTATACTAATCAAACAAATAATGCCAAAGCGTGACAGCTTAGCAAACAATTGGTGTGCCCATATGGCCGTATGGCGCACTACAAATTCCTAAGCGAGCTGCTTAGCATAACACTGATACCTAAGCGGATTGCTTAGTGTATCATGGGCACCTAGGCAGACTGCAAGGCGTGTTCCATGTATCCCATCATTTCACATAGAATTGGCACTTGGCCTACATATCACCATACAGATAATAGAATAACTGCTCATACAAATGCCAAGGGGGAAATCCCTAGCGCACTATCGATTTCAAAGTAACAGATCATAACAGAACATAATAGTATGCTGCAGAGGTAATAAAAAATAGTAAACAGAATAGATAAGCCAGCATGACCAATGAATACAAAGCTAATAATAAATATACCGACAAGGCAATAGAAACAGTATAAATACGAGATAGATAGATAACAGACTTAAATTCTAGCTACTAGAATATATAGAAAAGAAAATCGACATCAGAGATAACCCTCACAGGATAATTCAAAGTAGATAACAGATAAAAGATAGCAGACAGACTCCAAATAAAAATCAAAATACTATTTAGAAATAGAGAAACCTACACAAGGGCTTATTCCAACCACAGATAAGAAATATAATACCAGATTAGTAGACCCTCACAAGGGTTTCCAACAATCTCAGAGCAAATTAAACAAGGCAATAGCCCAAAATGGGAGACCCTCACCTCTTGCAGTCTCAATAGTAGTAGCCAAAAACCAATCTTACTGCTCGTTGGCGCCTAGCTCGTCGTCACCTAATCAAGAAAATATGCCACAAGTCAAGCTTCTCCAGATTCAACATTCATGCATAAATTCCTAATCAACTTCCTATTCCAACACAATTTAACTTATAATGATTCCTAATATCAAATTTATATTTAACTTATTATTAACCAACATACAATTCCAAATTCCTATCTCTCATAACCCTAAAATAGTCATCAAAATATCTATATCAACTCAAAGGCTCGACCTGGATAAAACTAACAACTATAAGTATGAATATATATATAAATATATATATAACATGCAATAATCACATAAATATCAAATCTCACTAACAAATACTCAGAATCATGAACCGAAAGCACCAAGATGATCACCGTATTGAGACAAGGAGACTATCCCCTTGCCACCGCCAGAAAGTAAAACTTTACCACCAAATTATTCCTCTCATCGCAAGAATTCCAACGCCACCTTCTGTTTCTAATTTCGAGCAGTGTACACACCAGAATGGGCCAAAAACTGCCACTTTCTCTTTTTCTCCAACAAGCTTCGATCACCATCTTGCCGTTGTCGGAATTGCCATGCAAAGGTACTGCCAAAATTCTCTCATCAAGATCTTCCTAACCCTACCCTCAAAATGGAAAATCATCATCGAATAAAAAGAAACCTAGCAATCCCGTAATATGCATGCCTCGATCCTTCTCCATTCGCCACCATTTCGCCACTCGATTGGTGGTTCTAAGGTGTGGAAAGTGTTGGTTGTGGTGAGGGAAAGAATTTGGTTGGTTGGAGTGGAAGAAAAAGCCACCGAAAATGGGCCAGAGATGGTGATGAAGCCTTGGTGAAGAAGAAGAAAAAAAAGAGAGAAAAGGAAAAAAAAAAGAAAGAAAGAAGAAAAAGGAAAGAAAGTGGTGCTCGATTTCTAAAATATGATTTTTGACCTTTTTTTATATATAAAATTATAAATTATACAAAATTTCCCCCAATTTTTTTAGAAAATTATGATTAACTCCAAATTGATCAAAAGTATACACAATTAAGTATATGAAAATTATAATTTAACCCACCAAACTTTTAAATAATTAATTATGTAAAATTCATGAAATTTTCAAATTGCAATGAAATCATATTTTATAAATAAAATAAATAAAATTTTAGGGGTGTTACAATTATAGTGAAATAGTCTCAAAAATCACTCATTGACCTAGTTTGAATTAGGGAGATGTACCATATTCCAGATGAATACAAACTCCTAGTGCTCGGGCTTCAAGATAGGATGCATCAACCTTCGAGAGGGTGCATAACGGTGTTTGAGGAGAGATTTAGGTGCGGCTTTAGATTTCCTCCAGCACCAACCATAGTCGACCTCCTGGGGGGCCTCGAGGTCTATATAACATAACTTCTATCCAACTGCTTCGCCATGATATATAGGTTTGCTATGCTAATGCATCTATTTGGCTAACCAACCTCTTTTACTAAGTTTTCCAACCTATTTCATCTGCCCCATGTCCAAAAAGTTGGGTAGCAGCGAAGAGTTCAGGTTCTATTATCTAATGGCGCACCCGTATTGAAAGTTTCTGGTAACCCCTTCCTTATCATATAGCTAAGAGGGGAAAAAACACTTTCTGTATGTTCAAGGGCCTATGGAGTTTAATATTTCTAAAGGGTGGTGAAGGGGGCACATCAAAATATCAGGGAACCAAAAGCACAGCTAGCCTAACACTTCCGTTTAAGACATGATCAAGTTTAGGCAAATTGAGGCCTTGATTCTAGTCGAGGAGAGATATTTGGTGCTAGCTGGCCTATAGTCGATCATGCTTGGCTTGCCTGCGAGTGACGAGCTCGGTAGAGATCTTTGTAGATTATGATAATTATAGATTTCTATCTTTTTGTTCGATTCTGATCATTTTTGTTTTGTTCTTTTGTTGGCAAATTGAGAAAAAGTGATGGTCCATAGTTGATGAAAGGCTTTAGCTAAAGCCTAAAGGAATGACGAATGCCATTGAGCTATTGCTCAATGAGATGCACCAATAACAGAGCTAGCCCCCCGACCACTGCCCCTGCTATGCCCCAAATCGAACAGATGCCCCAACCCACTCAATCATCAAAGAGTGTTCAAAGTAGCCCTACATGTTGGGAAAAAAGACAGATGACTGAGCAGGGAGGCTTGGTGCCCAAAAGGATAATAGGCGACAAGGACAAGCAAAAGGTGGTCAGTAGCTATGACTTATTTGGTAAACATGGTGATGGCATTTTATTCCAAATTCCCAAGCTATCATTACCCTAATTTGGACCTGACCCTACCATGAAGATGACTAATTCCAACTCCATCATACAATCAGGGATGACGAACTCTGACGTGCTTAAGTATATGGTGGCTTAGCTCTTTTTTATCGACCAACAAAGACTCACATGCCTGAGCTAAGTTGGCGTTCTCAGGGCTCTAGCCTACCATTGCAATATGGTAAGTGTGAGGTCAATTATTTTCTTGTTGAATTCTTCTTTCAGCCAGTTATATTATTCACTGATACTCTCTATTTTAGGTGAGTCAGTTTGGGTACCACTTTTACCATCAATTGGAGTTGGTCCTGGCGGATTGCGAGGAGTTGCGGTAGGGAGGAGAGCTAGAGATCGTCAAAGTTTAGCTCAAGTTTTCCCAGTTTTAGGTTGACCAGTTGATAAAGGAGATAGCCGACCTTCGTGAGCAGCTCAATGCAAAAGACCAACAGCTAGCAAGGCTATCAAAGAGAGGAGTCGAATAAACTTTGTGCTGAAGAAGGCTTACTTGGATATACAAGTGAGCTACTTCTTTGGTCAATTGCCCAGCTATGCTACTATGCTCAAAGAGGCTTGGGCAGTATTCTCTTGACAACTCCCCATGATACGATGGGAGGTGGTGGAATAATTCATGCTGAGCTTGGCCTTCCAAAACACGAGCGTAGTCCTATCCATCGATGATGCTCATGATGTGTTTAAAAAAGTAATAAAGCAACTTGAGTATCTAGGCTATGCTTTTCACGCAAAAGATAAAGACAGAATAAGCCCCACCTAGGATAAAAAGTTGCGGCCTTACTTAGAATCCAAAGAGGGCATGGCCGATGGGGGCGGAGAGAGGGATACTGTGATAAATGCCCCCATCAAGCCCATGATCGAAGCCCAGTGGAAACAAGCTGAGGTCAAGGCTATGCCAGTTGAACTGGCAAGCGAGTTTGCCTTCATTGAGGACTTTGCTTTCCAAATGAGAGATGGGCAGGTCAATGTCGCACAACACATGCTGCGCTCAACTGATTTCATGGGTGACATCGTGGGGCCTTTGCGGCAAGCTCAAGTTGTTCTACCGCTTGTATCAATGATGTTGGAGCTTCACCAAAACTCACAAAAAGGTGCCCAAGTCAGTCGATCCGAGGGTGCTCGATCAAGCAAGACTTGATCTTTCAACTCTTTTCCATCATTGCTACTATTTTGTCATTTTGTTTTTTTGTTTGTTTATTTTTTATTGAAGGTTTCCTTATTGTAATGAACATCTTTATTGTAATGAACCTTTCTATAAATGAAATATCATTTTGATATCTCTCTTGTCAAATGAAATCAATTTCATAGCTTTCTTGTCGAATGCAACTATATCATCGCGATTGTATGATTGATAAGTTGAGAACCATGTTAGTTAACAAGAAAATCAAACAACTTTATCATCAATTTCGGTTACTGTTGAGAGATGCACATGGTTTTGTTGAAGCATATTCAACAATCTATTTTTACAACTTTGCTCAACTTTATAGTTGATTTTCATTACTCGAGTTTGAGGTGTCTTAACTGTGTAGTGTTACTCTGACTAATTGGTCAACTATAATGTCGATTGCGTAGTTTGGGCAAAAAAGTCTTAAGTTGGAAGCATGTAGATGCTTTTAAGTCCACTATGGGGTCAACTTGGAACCTAGGTTTTGGAGCTTCAAACCAACAGTTAAAAGCTATTTTTGGATTGACTACGAAGTCGACTTGAAACTGGATTTAACAGCATAAAGCTACTTTTACATCAACTACGAGGTCAACTTGGAAATTAATTTGACAACATGAAGCTACTTTTAGGTCAACTATGAGGTCGACTTGAAACTTGGAGTGGTACGACATAGATGCAGCTATGATAACACAAACAAATGGTAGTAATGTTGCTAGAACTTTATTTATATTACAAAATACAAGGATGATTACAATGTGCTTTTATACATATAATTTATTCAAGTTGATGATATTCCATAGGTGAGGGAGCTCATGCCAATCAATATTAGCAAGTCGGTAAGCATTATGCTTTGATACCTTCACAACGGTATAGGGTCCTTCCATTTTGAGCCGAGTTTGCCAACATTCTTGGACACCTCCATCTTTTTGAGAATGAGGTCTCCAACTTTAAAGTGGTGAGGCCTAACCATTTTATTATAGTTGTCTACCATCTTTGATCTGTAGTGCTGCATGGTGTTATAGACTTCTTAACTTCACTCATTGATAGTCTTGAAGTCGAGCTTCATTTCTGATGCGTTCCTAAGTAGGTGAAAGTGAATCACTCGAGCTGTATGCTATATGAATTCTAAAGGAATAACTACCTCGAACCCATAGACCAAACTGTAAGGGCTGTGACTTGTAGCTATGTAAGGAGTTATCCTGTATACTTATAACACTCCTAAGAGGTCGTCTACTCAGCTCAACCTAGTATCCTGTATCCTGGCTTTCAAGTGGTTGAGAATTGTCCTATTTTTCACCTCTATTTGGTCATTCAACTGAGGATTACCTACTAAAGTAAAATGTTGGATGATTCTCAAGGCCTCGCACCAACTCTTGGTACTTCTACTCTAGAAGTGGGTCCCATTATTTGAAATGAGAATCTTAGGTAGGCCAAAATGAAAAATGATGTTTTTCCAAATGAAACTATTGATGGCCGCATTAGTTATCTCAGGGACAGCTTTAGCTTTAACTCACTAGGTAAAATACTCGACTGCCATAATTATGAACTTTCGTTAACTCATTGATTTTGACAGTAAGCCCAAAATGTCGATCCCCTATTGGTTGAATGGCCAAGAAATTTAAACATTGGCCATGGGCACAACGAGTTGATGTCGTAGGTTTGAATGAATTTGGCATGATGGACACTTTCGAGCAAAATCAACAGCGTCTTTCAATAATATTAGCCACAAGTATCCATACCTGATGATTTTATGAGCAAGAGATCTTTCCCCAAAATGGTTCCTGCACATGCTTGTGTAGATATCCTGCAATACTTCATGAGCCTGGTTGAGATCTAGGCATCTTAGGGGCGATCTCGAGATCAACCTCTTATACAATTGGCCATGCTCGTCGAGCACAAACTTGGCAGCATGTCCTTGAAAGCGACCAACCTCATTTTTATCTTCAGAGATTGTGCCATAACTCAAGTAGAGTTTTATCAAATCCTGCCATGAAAGAACATTCTCCGCGATGCTACCTACCAAGTTCTCTTTGAGTAGGCCGATCGATAGCCTATCAGCAATCAAAAACATTATCGTCCTATCTCTTATGCCTCTAGATAAGTTAGCAAAGTTGGATAGGGCATCCACATGCTCATTCTCAGATCGAGGTACCTGATGAGGATGAGTTTTTTGAATTATTATTGTAATTTTCTAACCTCCACTAGGTACCGGCTTACTGTTGAATTATGGGCCTCAAAATTTTTCTTAACCTATTTTACTACCAATTGAAAGTTTGTGATCACAGCCAGGTGATTGACGCCTCAGTCAAGTGCCATCCTCATTCCAGCAAGAAGGGTCTCATATTCTGCCTTATTATTAGTAATTGTGTAGTTGAATTTGATCACAAAACCATACTCCTCCACTACTAAGGAATGGAGAACTACTCCCGCTCCTCCTCCAGATGTGGTCGATGATCCATCAACATGCAAAGTCCAAGCGAGAGGGGCTTTGCTACTTTTTTTAAATAGGTCAACTCATTCAACGATGAAGTCTGCCAAGACCTATGCTTTGATGGTTGTTCTAAGTTGAAAAGTGATATTAAATTCTCTCAATTTAATGGCCCATTTCATTAACCTCTCAGATGTGTCCGAATTCGACAACACCTACTTTAACGATTAGTTGGTCAGTACTATCATGGCATGAGACTGAAAATATGGATGCAACTTCTGAGCAGCAGTAACTAGCACCAAGGTAAATATCTTAATCTCTAAATAGTTATGTTCTGATCCTTAGAGTGACTTACTACAAAAATAAATGGGTTGATGGCTTTCATCCCTAGTCAAGACTAAGACCGAGCTGATTAATGCCTCCGAGATAGCCAAGTATATGTGAAGTACTTCTCCAAGTTCAAGTTTTACAAGTGTAAAGAGCGAGGACAAATACTATTTTAATTTGGCTAGAGCCTAATCACATTGTTTGTTCCACTAGAAACCCAACTTCTTAGCATTTTTTAGAATTTTGAAAAAAGATAGGCTCTTGTTAACTAATCAAGCGATGAATCTCCCAAGGGCAATAATCCTTTTGACCAGCTACTACACATCTTTAACTATTTGAGGTAGGGTAATGTCCAAAACAGCCTGAATCTTTTGTTGGTTGGCCTCAATGCCCCATTAACTGATCATATAACCCAGAAATTTACCTTATTCAACCTCAAACGTACACTTGTTTGGATTTAGTTTCAGACCAAATGCTCTCATATTGTAAAAATGTGATTGAGTTCAAGCAAATGGTCCTAAACCCTTTTTGTTTTTATGATCATGTCGTCAACATACACCTCCATAGACTTGCCTATTTTGTTCTTGAACATAAAGTTGACCAGTCTCTAGTAGGTTGCTCTAGCATTTTTAAGTCCAAAGAGCATGACCAAAAAGCAATAAACTCCATTAGGAACCATAAAAGAAGTTTTATCCTTATCTTCAAAGGCCATGAATATCTGATGATACCCATGAAATGCATCCATTATACTCAATAATTCATAACCAGCCGTGGAATCTACTACTAAATCTATTCGAGGTAGGAGGTAAGGATCCTTATGGCAAACTTTATTCAAATCTATGAAATTATTACACATACGCCATTATCCCTCATTTTTTGGGACAAGTACAACATTACAAAGTTAAGATAGATATTGAATTTCTACTATATAACTTGTATCTAAAAGTTTCCTAACTTCCTTTTCGATGATCTAGGTCGTCTCGACATTAAATATTCTTATCTTTTGCTTAATCAGCTTGTATGAGGGATTGATATTGAAGTGGTGCACGATCACACTAAGGTCAATTTCCTTGATGTCAGATGCCAGATGTCGATATGTTTCCTAAAAAATCAACCATAAGATACTCCAAGTGGGGGCCCATATCTGTTTCAATTTGAGTAGTCTTGTTGGGATTCCTTTGTTCCAGCTCAATTATTTTAAATTCATGGACAGGCTCTACTTGAGTGTTTTCCAACTTTTTATTCTTATTGGCTTGGCTCTCTTCGAGTTTCACTACAAAGGCATCCCCCAAGATCTTTAATTGTGGTCGAGTATTCTACTCGCTTGACTCGATCCAAATATTATAACATACCAAGCTTTCGATGTTACACAATAGTTTGCCATGCCAGTCGAGGTCAGAAATTTGATCTTCATATGATAGATCAACATGATGGCATGAAAATCATTAAGGGCTGGTCGACCAATTATAACATTATAAGCGAATAGGGTATCGACCACCAGATAGTTTATCATCAATGTCCTTCATCGAATTGCATCTCTAAATAACATCGAGAGGTTGATAAACCCTTTTAGAATGATTTCTGACCCCTCCATACCCAACCAAAGGCGTATGCACAGGTTCAAATTTTAGCTACCCTAAGTTCATCCTTTCCAGCATAGAGAGAAAGATGATGTAAGTTAAGTTGTTGTTACTGACAAAGACCTTTCTAACTTCAAAGTGGGCAATCTCAATAGAGACGACCATAGGATAATTAGTTTTATGGTTGATATTTTTCCTTTGAGGTGGGCCAGGTTGCTATCAGTGAAGAGATGGGCTCTACGCTTGTCGATAAATAAAATATTATTTTGATCGGTGAAGCTTTGATCGACTTTGACCTCCTATGAGTTTGCCTCTTTGCTAATTTTGAGTTCCCCTCAATGGGACCTCTCGCAATCATGTCAATTACTCCTCAAATGGGCGGGCGGTCTTCTTAGGCGAGTTTATTTCCTTTGTCCTCTCTCCTTGGGCTAATTGACCTTTCTCTACGGGGAGTCCAATCCGTTTTACCCCCCTTAAGCCTATGTGTCAACGACCACATATTTTTTGAGATAGCCCTACTTGATGAGCCTCTCAATTTTGTCCTGGAGATTGAAACATTCATCTATGTCATGCCCCTTTTGTTTATGAAAGTGGCAATATTTCTTTAATTTTTTCATTACTTCAATCTCTGCTAGCTTCCTTGATTTCTTGAGTAGATTGTCATGCTGGATTGCAAATAGGACCTCTCTCCTTAGGATATTCAGTGGAGTATAATCGTGGAAGCACTTTATTGGAGATAATCCCTCTTCCTATGTTTTTGGTCATCTCTCTTTATTTTTCCTTTTTTCAACCTCAGAGTTTTTGAACTTCAGCCTGTTCATCTCCTCTTGGGTCATATATCTCTCTGCCAGATCAAGCAATTCCTCCATCGACCGTGGGCAATTATACACCAAAGCATTGGCATCTTCTTTGTGCCTGAGTCCCAAAAATAGCATGTCGATTAAAAACTCAATCCTGGGGTTATCGATCTTCAAGACCTCTATGTTGAACCTAGTAAAAAAGTCTCAAAAGGATTCCCTCTCGTTCTACTTGACAGCATAGAGATGAGTATAGAGGCGTTTTACCTTTTGCTGACTGGCGAATTAAAGTAGAAATTTATCACAGAGCAGATCGTAGAAGTATATTGATGAGGGCTCCAACTTAACAAACTAATCAAATGTTATGCCCTGGAACGTGGTCGCTAAAATCTTCACGTGAATGTACTTGTTATGCCTGTGTAGTTGCATCATATGTTCAAATTGCTTCAAGTGCTCGTTGTGATCAATTGAGCTATTGTACCTTAGAAGTCCAATTAGGACCTTAGCATCGATGATAATACGCTTGTTGACAATCTCCTGGATAAAAGGGGAGCCTCTTTCTTGATGAGAACTTTAGAGGCCCTTTGGGTTGGGCACCCTTTTAGTGTTTCTTCTCGAGATCTCATCGAGGCATTTTTTTAGTTGTTGCACTTGGTGGAAAACTTCTTCCCATTCTTCTCGTTTGGATAATATTTTGATCAAAATAAGGCCTCGTGCACTTGGCCTTATCACACTCAGGGCTCAAATAGGTCGTGCTACATGATCTGCTAATTCGTCCATTTCTTTGCACTTGTCATGTTTGAAACGTTCGACCTTATCGTGCTGCGGGGCTCGATTAGGTCGAACGTGATGGTCCACAGAGTTAGCAATTTCTTCCCTGAGCTCGAGTCTCTCCCTTCTCTCCCTGGGGGCGCCTGGGGCTTGATTCTCATCTGGCGGGTGGTTACCTGGACTCCTGGTGACCACGATTGTCCTAGGGGGACCTCTTCTCTAGTGGAGGCAGTTACAGAGTTACATTGCCAATTGGGGCTGTCACAATCATGTGTCTGTTCAATACTGCAGAAAGTTGAGCAGAGATATATGCAAAGATTTATTTACTTGTAGGTTGCATTAGCTGAGGCATGGTCAGCGTTACAATTTGTTCTTACAGGGCGCTGCAGCCTAGGGTATGCAAACTTTACTGGGGCGAAGGTGGAGGTAGAGATGTTGATCTCTTATTATCCTCCCTCTCATTGCAGCTCTTCTAGTGCTCACCATTTTCTTAATTGCAATCTCAAGTTTCCCATAGACGGCGCCAAAATGATGAGGTTGAAAGTCGTATTTAGTGAATTGGGTAATGTTTAAGCTAATTTGACCATGAAGATCAAATGATCCAATAGTAATATTCTTCTTAGGCTGGGATCTGCAACTAATAGCAAATGTAAAACTAGCCGAGGTGTCCCGGCTAAGGCACTTCGACGCTCAAGTTAGTACTGGTCGAGAGAAGTAATCGAGCAGCAGAGTAAGAGCATATAGTATATATAGCAAACCTTAAAGGTTACGGGCAGTGAGGTATTTATAGCCTTCTCCTAGTGGATGACATATCTAAAATGCCCCTATCAAGTGTAAAGAGCTCTTGTCCTTGCCTAGGGGTTGTTGGTCATTTCTAATTCTGGTACTATTCTACGTGGCATCATCTCCTACTTTTTAGGATAAATAGTACTCAAGGGGTACACCTCTCTGTCAGAGTTGGTGGCAAAGGCTGTATTAGGGTGGCACGCAGCATTAATGCCAAGGCACACTGCCTGTCAGAGCATTGAATGCAGTAAGGATATGAGTTAGCGCCAAAATAAGCACTAGTCGACCGAACAATATGATCAACTAAAGGGATAGCTAAACGAACTAAGTGGTTTGAAGCCTCTCGTCGGGTACAGTTGAGAACTATTCGCCCAACTAGGTTGTTGTGGTCGAGTGATTCAACCCAACTGGGTCCTAAAGCGCCATTGGACCTTGGATGTTAAGTGGGCCTGAAAACCCTTTCTGAAGTCGATAGTTTATTGGGATGGACCTATTGAACTATCCCATATCACTTATTTTATTGGTTCAACCCTAAAAGCACCTTGAGCACTCAAGACTTGACCTTACATTCTCCTCAAACACATAGCGCCCTGAACACTCAACCAAAACTTGTTTTATCACTTTAAATCTCATAAGTCAATGTTTTCATGCAACTCATCCAAACAATTTTTTTTGGTTTTAAGATAAGAATCAATGACAACACAAAAACATATATGAAAACATAATAATTAAAAATAAAAATAAATCCAAAAAAAATCTTCATTTTCTTATTTATGGCTAAAAAGTAAGAGAAGAGCAACGAAAGTGACTAATATAATAATCATTTATGGTATAATTATGGGAGTTTTCTGTTACTTTAAATTTTATGATGGAACATAGGTATTAATTAAAGGACAAACTTATTATGACGCCTATATCAAGATATTATTCAAAGTAAAATTCCTTTAACTTTGTGCCAATTAAATTCAAATCCTATCATGTAAAAGTGACCTTTCATACGCTACCATCTCAAAGAATTTAGGTCCATGGCCTCCTTATATTGAAGTTTTCAAAAATACAAATTCACTTATTCTAATATGGCTTGCTCAAATTAAATTTATATATTTGGTATTTTTTTTTTGACGAATATCTTTAGTCTTCAAAACAAGACTAACAATTTCTCTAAAACAAAACTAATTATTTCATTCAAAATTTTATTTTTTCTCTCAATATGTTGTTAAAAAATTCAAGTAGTTTCAAATAATTACACCAATCAGACTATATATGTATAGCATCCACGTGCATCCAGCAGACGTACCACTCGAACCAAACCTAAATAAGCGTCATTCTTACATATTGACCCCACAAAATTTTCTAATTTTGGCAATGAGGTCTTGGATTTAACCATCTTTAGTCCCTCAATTCTTAATAATTATTTTGAGACCCTAACTAATTTATTTGGGGCTTATTTAATACGTAATTATCTTATCCTACAATTTATTTCATCAATTTACACATTTTAATTCTAAATATTATTCTAATTTAAGAGTCCTAAAATTGGCATTTCAAAATATATATATATATATATGTTTTTAATTATTATTTTAATATAATATATTTTAAAATTATTATATCACTAGAAAAATAATATATAAATTTGATGCAATACTAAGACAAGACAAACTCTTACATAAAACGACATTTGCAGTAGAATTTATCTTTTTATTCAAATAAAATTAACGATAACTTCATCAGCAACATATTAGTCAATTCTAATGTCAAAATATATTATCAAAAGACAAAAATAAAAAGACAAAAATAAAAGAACGAAGAAGAGAAAAACCAAGTCTGTAATCCTAATGAAAAACATACAATTTATAACCAAACATTACCCAAACATTTCCTAAATTAATTTCTAGTAACTCTGTAATCCTAATGCTCTCAATAGCAACCACACAAAGTCCATGCATTAGTTAAGCTGCAATATTATTCGTTGCTCTCTCTCAACCGCTCCACACTCAAGCATCAAAACCTTGCAATTGAAAGAGACACCAGAAAATTAGCATTTTATCAACGGAATGTGTAATATATTATTATATAGTGAAATATTTTTATTCAAAAAAAAAATTCAAATGTTATTGATTAATTGATCAAGTGAAAACTGATACTACTCTTACACTTATATATAAATACTAAAGTTTAAATTTTAATAGTTTCTGTATGTATGTGTATAAAATACAAAAATTAAAAAAATTCACATTAAGTAAATCTGAAAAATTTTTAAATTTCTTTATTTTCCCACACCAATCAATCACATAACAAATAATATTGCACTATAAATGGAGAAAATATACATACTTGTTACAAAATATAATTCAATACATCCCTGTCACACCTGTATCCAATATATATATATATATATATATAAAGAAACAAGTTCTCAAAATTCACATCACATGGAACAAGATAGCCAACGACCCCATAAATACCCCGACCAAATTACCCATTCTAATGCCGTAGCGAACAGCTGAATTGGAAGGATTATTGCTCTTGGAAGATCCTGGGGGAAGAGCGCCGCCACTACCCCCTGGCTGTGCCTGCGGCCCACCAACCGGCGACGCCACCTGATTTCCGACAACATGGACATGAAGTTTCATGCCCCCAAGACAATGCAACCTATTGCCACAAACGAAGTACCTGTCGCCCGGCGCCGTCAGGGCAAATGTTGTGTTCCCATTACTACTCGATTGTAGTACGTTGGTCGTGTTGCACCCCTCGTAGTTTTCCTTAGTCACCTCGCAGACAGAATGGGACTGCGAATACTGGAACACTGCGAGCGAGAAATCAACAAAAATCTCATTATTACAATTGGGAAAGACTGATGGGTAAAGAAGTGATATGTATCTATAGAAGTAACTTTACATATTGTATCACCGACGGCAAATGTCTTGCCCTTCTCCCAGGAATCTAGGTCAGTGCTGATGTCCCAACCGGAGTTGTCGCCGACTGTGTAAACAGTTGCTGAACATGTTAAGAAGCAGAAGAGGAGCAAAATCGTGGAAATTAGAAGCACTTTTGCCATTGTCCCCGCGCTGGCAATAAAGATGAGGCTGCTGGTGTTTATTATAAAGGATTTAAAGCGGGTATTGGAGAGATGATGCTAGCGATTAGATTACCTAACATCTTACAGTAAATAGAAAAGGAGAACTGATGCTACATTCTTGAGATAGGTTGTTTTGTTGATCTATCTCTATACTATATAGAAAGAAAATGTTTTTTATACATTTAAAATGATGGTTATGCTATATGAAATCAAATTTTAGATTATCAATCGTGGCCTTAATTTTTAGTTTAATTTCAAAAGTATATTTATTACTCAATATTAAATTACAAAATGCAAATAATATGGTAAAAAAATAATTAAAAATTTTCATTGAATGTGTAGATAAGTATATATATTTCATATTTTTAAACTTTTTATGTAGAAGTTATTTGTTACATATGAAATTATATCAATTGACAATTAATATTATATGTTATTTAGTGTAATTACTGTTTAAATTATTCTATTAGTTATTTACATTATATAAATAATTGAATGCTTTATATTTATTATATTATGAGGAGGAAAAAGATCCTTCTACGCCGTGCGCTGAAATTAGATTCTCTGGACACCTGGGAAGTAGGAAGTGAAATTGGCTGACTCTGGTTATTCTAACCAATAGCTTAATTTTCAAGTGCAAGCAATTCTGAAAAAGTGCTGTCTGGGTGGGGTAGCCGATCGCGAGTTTGTTGGCAGTTTGGCGGGGAGTTGAACGCCATCCACCCGGAACTTAATCTTTTCCTGTTGACTTACTGAACCAGAAGGCAGAAGCTGCTGTCAACAGTATAGCAAATTTTCCATGCACAATGATTAATTTACGAAATGGATATCATGCATTATATTCGATGGCAGGAAAGCAATGCGGGTTTCTCTATTTCAAACTCCATCTATTTTGTCTGATTATACTTGCAAAGGGAAACATGAACTTCATTGATACGGCAATACCCGTTCCAACTCTATATTAACACCCAGAAAGAGTGAACTTCACCGATTGAAGTTGGACTAAAACCACCGACCACTGCTATCAAACTTCCACCTCAAAGTGAAGGACATACAGTTTCGCCGTCCCTCTTTTCATTTTATTAAAAATGAAAAATTTAAAATAACCATAACAACAAACTCAAGTATCTATGAGAGACGGTTCACAACTTGATTATTTGTAGGAATATCAATCAAAATTTAAAAACATCAAGTAGTATACTGGTATGCACATGATGAAGGAAGCGTGTACCCTTTTTAGATCAAAATATATGAAAACATCGGGAGATTGCAAGAAGTTTAGTAACATGATAAAGATCTACGATTTCACACATTGAATACAAATCCTACTAGTCAGTTACTCAAACAGACAACAATTTTGGGAAGCATGGTTCTAACAGTCGCATCAGAATACAGCACATTAAAGGGGGCTACAAAGCTCCCTCCACGAGTCTTGCGCGCTCAAACCAACAACTTTCAACACCAAAAATTGATAACCCAAAGAGAGGAACTTTAATGCAGAGATCATAGAATTCATGTTTTCTGGCTGCACCACAGATATCATTCATATGGGTTTGATCTTGAAGTGTAGTGAGATCAGAGAGAAGACAAAACATTTTAGATCCTGCAGCAACAAGATACAACAAGGAAACATCATTATTGATTCTGAAATCTAGTGAAATGAAAGAAAGTAAAAATCCTCAAATCTGGACACAACAGCACAGGAAAAAAAGTATCTATCATTTCTGATTAGCAGAATTGGCAAGTCCGTGTCAGGGTTCATTGGAGTTGTTATATTGTTACTTTAGGAAGATAATGATAATAGGAAAATACAGGTTACTAGTTACATTAGGAATACAAGGAAGACAATGACACACATAACAGTACCGAATTAAATACGAAATGCTGTGCACATAAAATCTTCGTCCAAGAATTTTCTTAAAACATTTATTTTCATATGTCAATAGTCTAATCTCCTAACTACACCAACATGACTAACCATGCAGCATTGGTCATGATGAGAATCTACGATCACTCATTCTTCTTACATCATCTTTGCACTGTTAACTGATGACAACATATTCAGCTTCCTATAACACCTCCTGACTGCTTTAGTAAAGCGGCCAAGATTGGAATGTATGTTTCTTCTTGTTTTCAGGAAACAATTTATTTCACGGGGTAAGGGGTGATTACGCAGACATACTAGGGTTTTTCTTTTTGTGTCACAGATGCATCTAGGATGAACAGATTAAATTTATACTCCAAGTTACCATTGATTTATTTGTCCCCAAAAGCTTTATAAACTATATAAGTTATTCCATATTAGAAAAAGTCAAAGATTTAAGTCTCAATTCCAAAGTGCAAATTGTATCATATTTCACTAATTGATAACTATCTGGAAGGATATGCAATTCTGAATCGAGCATGCTGGATACTAGACAGAGTGCAGCATGTGATCCAGAACCAAAAGAAAGGAAGTTATCTGAACAAGTTTCAATAATAATGTTGAACCTCATATTATCAAGTTGAAGGAAATTACACCAAACCCATTCAAGCCCATGATCCATTAACCTTTATGTCCCTTGCTATTAGAAGCATGTCATTGGTTTATGGAAAATGCTTATGAATAAGTTAGCCAAATAACAAAAGCATAAATATTAACCCCAACTAACTTCTTCCTTTTTATATAGTTAACTTGGCTTTACCACGCCAAAGTTAAGCACAAGCAAAATTTTATCCATACAGTGTTCATGTCTCTTCAGACTGTAAAAACCTATTATCTACATGACTCCAGAAGCATCACCATTTACTAGTCCTGGCAAATGTGACAGCTCCAAAGAGCATCATGTGTAGTCTAAACAGAAAGACTTGACTAGAGTATTTGCCAAATTCTTTTACAGATGATAAGAGCCCATCCAGGTTTTCAAGCAAAGCTGCTTAAGAACTAAAATTATCTGGTGTGCTCACCTTCTTTTCTGAAATAATGGGAAATCGACATAGGAATTCATGCTGCTTCCTATATCTGTCTTAAAGACTTCAGCAACTGAATATAGAAAAATACATCTACAACTATTTTTTCTTACTCCGGAAAGCCATTCCAACACCAAATAAGAGCCTGAAGAGAATTAGACAAGCAAACAACTTGATGGAAACACCTTCATTCCCTACTTCTCCAGGAATATACGTTATGTGTCTCGTATAAAATATTCCTAGTTTTTCATTTTATATACTTATTCCTTTCAACACAACCACATTGATCCAAAAACTTCTTCAGCAACGTCTCATCCAAAACATATCTACATAAGTGAACTGAGACCAAGAGTCAAACACCTAAAATTTATCTCATTAATAGTAAGCATCATGTTAAATATAAGGAAAAGTCGCTTATGTTCAAAATTTCTGTATTTTATCTTCCTGGAAAGCACTCTCGAGCAACTTAAGATTTAAAAGACGCCAGAATGTGCACAAGAATAAACAGCAGCATATATACCCATATTTCCACTCTTCCATCCTCCTAGGAGACGAGGTCATTTTTCCACCTCAATAAGTTCCTCAATTGATAAAAATTGACATAAGTGCAATTTTTAACAAATTATCTCAAGCAAACGCCGATAATACATGCCTGGAGCTAAGACACATAATTCAACACCCACATCTCATTCCCCCAACCTGATATAATTCCCGGGCAGTGCAACGGCATTCAAGTTGTAATAACAATGAAACACAGGATATGCATAAAAAAATTATACCTGAACCAGATAATAAAAGATTCGCAAACCCTCTGGATCTTTACTAGTTTGAACATCCATAAGAGAACCAATCTTCGATGTCGTGAAAGAAATATGCTCATTCCCCATCACAATCTCCAGCTCCTGCCTCCCTACACGGTCCGGCTCCGGCCAATTGTTATCATCTTCCTTCATTATCTGCATCACAAAAGCACCTAATAAAATCCCTATCCAAAACCCTAACAACTAGAAAATTAACAAAAATCAAAATCTGTCGGTACTTCGGAATCAGCGACGATGCGGCGGCACTCCTTGAGAACGGCGGGGGTGAGAAACACCTCTTTGCGAATCATAGTATCGTTCTTGTAGTTGGAGTTGTTGGCGTATCGAAGCTTGCCGTCCGGTCGGAACTCGAATTCCAAGAATTCGTGCCCAAATTTTCCCTTGTGCCCCACGTAGTAACGCAAGTAGAACTCGCCATTGTCCTCTCCATCAGCCATTGGTGGTGTTTCAAGGTTTCGCCTTTTCGGCTTCGTGTGGGGGAGAGGAGAAGATAGGAGGGTTCTAGTCTTATTTAGAGTATATTTTTATTTCTAGGTTTCATTTTCTTTTTTGTTTATCTTTTTTCTCCTAATTGTTGGATGGGCTTTTCTTATAATATATGAGCTTGGGCTGTGACGTGATCACCCATCGCAGGTAAGGGCAACCCAGCCCAATTAACTTGGTTGTTTTTCAATTGTTTTTTGTTTTGTTTTGTTTTTTTGGCCTTTTGTTTTCCACCACGCTTTTTAATATGTTTCGTATTTCTAAGGAGCATTAATTTCTTCTCGCGCTCTTGAATCTTGATTTGCAAAAATTTTTGAAAATGGAACTAAAAGCACTATATTTATGTCAATTTAAAAGTGAGATAATATGCAAATAAAAAAACATGCATTATTATATTATAAGACCTATTTACTCTTTATGATGATACTGTAGAAGGATGAAAGCTCACATCCATACAAATTCTTTGCATTGTTTGCAAGATAGTAGATCAATAGAAATCAGGCACAATGAGGGAGGATGAATTATCTAATAGGTGAGATGGGATGGAAGAATCCAGGATCATTTGCTTAGTGGGATGAACAAATGAAATACCTATTTTATCCTCCAATACCACAAAATATTTAATAGCTTGTGAGAAGAATTTATTTTATTCATTTTTTATTTAAAAGGGTATTTTAATAAATTATCTACCCAAGTAAACAGTGAATTTAAATTATCTCTTTTCATCCTTTATTTCATTCGACACAATAAAAAAATATAATAATTACAAATAGTCCTGATTCTTAGTATCATAATTTATTTCATCCTAGCATTCTAAATTCCATCAAATTAAGTAAATGGATCCAAAGTGTATTCAGCTCACAGATGGGATTTTTCTTATATTGTTTTGTATTTCTCATTTTTTTTTCCTATCTCTTCATGTAAATTAGTAGTTTCGACACACTCTATGTTTGAAATTTCATAGTATTTATATATTTTTCTATATAACATTATATTTTTTTATAATTTTGATGTACATTTTTAAATTTTAGAATAAATCAAAGAAAAAAAATGTGATAAAGTTAAATAATTAAAGAAAATATAAATAAGTAAAAATTAGAGAGGAAGGAAGAGAAAGTAAAATTATCTTACCATTGTTTTTCTAAAATGAAGTTATTTTTGTCTAACTCAATAGAAATATACAAAATTTGTTATTAAGAGGTTCATGTTTTATAAATAGTATAGCTATATAATATAGACTAGCAATTGATATACATTTAGGCATATGCTATTTTAATAATATAAACTAAATAAAAGTACTGTTTAATACTTTCAATGTATTCATTTGAAATATTTAGTAAATAAGAAAAATAATATTATAAAACTGTGATAATAGGATTCTAAGGTAGCAATAATGTATTGTAAATGATAATTATTTTATGTGGTAGTCATAACAAAGATTAAAAAATAATAATGACCATAATTTTAAGAAGATATCTCAAAAACTTTATACCAAACACATTGGTATTTTATTAAAAAGCATGGACATAAATAATAAATTCTTCACCATATCTAACCGCGGGATGGGTTAGAAGCGACTCCTTATGTTGGTGCAATAATATATAACCTATTAATAAGTTCCAAGTTTATTAATTTGATTCAAAGAGTTGACTTTTTGTTTTAGTATAATTATTTTTATTCCATTTTGTTGACCATACGATGCTACTGAAGTCACTAGAGAGCACGGTAGAGCCGAAACAAAATTAATTACTAGAAAGTGAAGCATTGACCCAAGGGAGTCTCTTTCAATAATTGGTTATGAGTGGGAATATAAGCCAAAAACCTTATCACAATATTAATTTAAAAAAAAAACGTAAAAAGCACCCATTTAGGAACATTTGAGAGTGGGAAGAATAATTATCATTATTATTTAAATTATCATTATTAATAATTAATAACAGACACACAATAACGACTCAATCAAACTTTTGCCATAGTATATTGTCAAAAAAAATTATTGTACTTATACATGTCTCATTGACCATCAATAGTCACAATTTATTCATAATTTTTTTTTTATTGCTAAATTTATAAGAATCGTAATTATAACAATAAAATTTCTTTTAATAAATAATATAATTAGTAACAATTATAACATCATCACATAATATATTGTCATTATATATATATATATATTTTTTTTTTTTTGAAGTGCATGAGAATATAACTTCAACCTGCAGGTGAAAAACTTAACCAAATAGTTGTAGCAATCTATGCAAAAATATTGAATTAAAGCCTCATTGGTGGAATTATGGCATGGGTTGTGTTCATGTCGCACAAAACAAAATCAACAATAAATTTATAAAGTAGACACTAAATTATAAAAGAAAAACAAGATTTCATTCACCAGTAATAAAATCACTACAATTAGACCCGAGATTTTACATAGGGCTAGCTTAAGAACTAGACTCTTTATTTTTGCCCAAAGATCCCCCTGAATGGGGTTTCTAGAGTATTTATAGGAGTCAACTATATACTATGAATACAAGAACATGTCCTGATTGGATATGATGTGACCACGTGTCTCGATTCTCTTTCATAGGTCCTACCATAGTCTTTGTCCTCTAGTATTATTATGATTGACCCGATGACGATGCGTGTCTTCCAAATTGATGCCTTGGATGAATTTTTATTGGGTTGGCCCATCAAGTCAGGACCCTACTAATAAAGATCGAATCGTTGATTTGTTGACACTAGTATTTTTTAAATTTAGATTATTTTCTCAATCATCACGTGGATGTACCAAAAAATGCATGTCAATGTGAAATTTTTTTTAAAAAAGTAGAGGTACGCCTTTAAGAGTTGATTTTTCTCAAACCAAATTCTTGGACCACAGTTTTGCATGGATTCGTTGAATTTTCCAACCGAATTTTAGGGCATACTTTGTTATATAGATTCATGAATGTTTGTTAAACTTGAGAACCTTTTCACAAGATACCATATATCCAATTCTGTTACATTCCCTGTTCTAGCAAACATGATAGCATCAACTTTTGCAGAACACCCTGTCTGAATATTGGTCTAATTCTTAAGCAGAGATTAGTATAATTGTGGCCCTAAGAGTCAAAGAAATTTCAGGCTGGCAAATGTACATCAGTGCATTAATTGAATGTTACCCACAAGATAAGTGCCACGGCAATAGATTTGTCAGACAGGGTGTTTGGCTAAATTTAACTGAATATTTGGTTAAGATGGTGTTTGGCTAAGTTTATTTTAAACATTTTATAAGCTCTTATATTTTATAAGATGTTTTTAAACCTTATAAGATGTTAGATCTTACTTTTGAAATAAGATATTGAAGTGTTTGGATAAAATAAGATCTTTAAGTTTATAAGATGTTAATAATGACAATTTTGTAATTACAATGATTAAAAATGAAGGAGTTTGTGAAGATTGTAAAAATAAATTAGGATCTTTTTACTTTTTCTAAAAGTACTTATAAGCTCCTAACATCTTATTTTAGAATTTTATAAACTCTTTTTGTAAAAAAAATTGCCAAACACTTTGCATCAACTTATAAGTTATTAAATATCTTATAAGATGTTTTTAGAAGTTTATAAGTTCATCCAAACACCCTCCAAATCTATCTAAAAGGTCTTATAAGCTCATATATCTTATATGATATTGTTGAAGTTTATAAGGTGCTAAAAATAATTTTTTAAAGTGTTTCAATAAATAAGATTTTGAAGCTTATAAGATGTTAATAATGGTAATTTTGTAATTAATACGATTAAAATTAATAGAGCTTGTTAAGATCTTAAAAAAAAGTTGAAAACTCCTTATCATTTTATTTTGGAAACTTATAAGCTCTTTTTTAAAAGTATTACCAAACATATTTTGACATCTTATAAGCTCTCGAATATCTTATAACATGTTTTGATAAGCTTATAAGCTCACCCAAATACCTTCTTACTTTATAAGTTTATATATCTTATAAGATATTTTGAAACTTATAAAATGCAAGGTCTTATTTTAATAACAAGCTCTTGAAGTGTTTGGATAAAAAGATCTTGATCGTTGTAAGGTGTCAACAATGATAATTTTATAAATTAACATCTCTAAAATTATAAGAGTTCTATTAAAGTTTTCAAAATAAATTAAAAATTCCTT
This sequence comes from Jacaranda copaia, assembly GCA_014898725.1. Lineage (NCBI taxonomy): Eukaryota > Viridiplantae > Streptophyta > Magnoliopsida > Lamiales > Bignoniaceae > Jacaranda > Jacaranda copaia. The sequence goes on from JACGDI010001946.1 coordinate 63,085, forward strand.
GCTTTTTTTTTTAAAGAACTTATAGGATACAATATCTTATTTTGAGAGTTTATAATTTTTTTCAAAAAAAAAATTACTAAATATTTTATAATATTTTATAAATTCCCAATATCTTGTAAGATATTATGTAAAGTTATATATTTACCCAAACATCTTGTTAGTCAGCAGATCAGTCGGGCCCATAGATAGTTGGCGACACAATTAATTATCTAATTCGTTTAAAGAATGAATGTTTCTCCATCCTTGCAGATTTTTCAGTCAATTTTCTTTCTTTTTTTTTTGATTTTTTTTTCAATTCAAGTTTTGGAGAGGATGTAGAATCACATTTTGGGAATGACTCAATAAGGTGATGGGGGCAGTTGCAAAGACAGACCAAGCTTTTGGAGCTAACGTGAAATGTAACCTCAATCTAAGTGGGGTTGTTAATAGGTTGGATTCAAATCAAATCATAATAAATTAAAATTTGAATTTGATAATAGTATATCATATTTGAATGCGATTCAAAATTGTATAGGATCTGTGATTAGTTTATCATATTTGAATCCAAATAAAAATTAAATATTCAAAAAAATATCCGAATCAAAATACTCCAAATCATCATATATTTGTTACTTCTCTAGAAATTTAGTAGAATTCAAAATCCTTTAAGAAAAAAAATACACACGATAAATTAATGAATTAATTCTCAAATTTATTAATCATTTAAAAGCAATAATCTATATTATTATATACTAGCATGTGGTCGGTGCATTGCACTAGATACATGATAGTTATAATATTAATTAAAGTAATTATTTATAGTTAAAATTAATTTGATATATTCAAAAATATAAATAAAAAATTCATATTTTTTTAAATAAATTAAAGATAAAATATGCTTAAAATTACTTCTAAGAATAAAAAAATATGCTTGCTTGCTACTGCTCATCCTCCTTAGTCACTATATACTCAAGTAAATATTTTTTTGAAAATTTGATTAGAACCACCAAACTTCATTGATATATACAAACACTTCCCCACTTATTTACATATATTAATATTTAAATAAATTTTTTTCTTGATTATTAAATAGAGTGAATGATTATAAAGTGGATGAACATCACTGAATATGATGTTTAATTAATACCAAATATTATTATAATCGAGTAAATTGTCTATTTCACAAAGCTCATAAATTAAATATATCAAAAGATAATATTTTTAAATAATAAAAAAGAACAAATTTTGAGATTCTTATGTAAACCAATCACATATATTCAATATTTTTCTTGATTATATTCCCTTCTCAGTATTCCCTTTATCCTGCATATGAATTACATCAATACCTAAAGTCAATCAATTTCATAAAAAATATTATTATAATTGTGTAAATTGTCTATTTCATAAAGCTCATAAATTAAATGTCAAAAGGTAATATCTTTAAATAATAAAAAAAGAATAAATTTCGTGATTTTGATATAAACCAATCGCAAATATTCAATATTTTTCTTGATTATATTCCCTTATCAGTATTCCTTTTATCTTACACATGAATTACATTAATACCTAAAGTCAATTAATTTCATATAATGAACAAAACATATAATTAAAACCACAACAACAAAACCAATTGAAAAATATAAGTAAAGCAATATCTTTTTTTTTTTTTTTGCTTACATAGAAAAATTCTTATGGAGACACTAGGTAATTTCTCTTCGTCAAGATGTGAAATTGAAAGATTGAATGAGAATTATTTGAGACTTGAATGTGTTTTCATTCTTTAAATTGTATTTAGGTATATAAAGTACAAAAGTTTTAACACATTTAAACATCTTTGAAATTATCTCATCAATATATATAATATCATATAGATATTATCAAATCCTCTACCAAATAAAGATTATGAAATATCATCAAATACATTTTGAATTTTGAATGAAAGAAAATTAGAGATAAAATACAATCATACCGGTTAGAAATAATAATTAACAACTTGATATGGGATAGCCCAGCAAACCCATTAAGCCCAACTTCAAATGAGACAGCCCACGAGGCCCAATTTGATATGGTATACTCCAGTAGGCCCAACAGGCCCAGATTCAGAAGAGACAACCTATAAAGCCCAGTGGCACGTCAGTCTGGTCGACTTGTATCGACCCTATATGATAAGCCCTGCGGTCGACCCGTATCGACCTAAGGGCCACTTTCAAAGCCTTATCATCCAACTCTGGTCGACATGAATCGACCTTCGATTGCAAGTTGGACAAGTTGAACCTCTCGACAATGATTATACGTGGCAGCTAATGTGACTGCTGCCAACGAATGTAACCGCTTCCAACAACTCTGGTAACCCTACCAACAACTCTGGCAGGAACGCGCTCCAACTGATATGACTATCCAGTAAAACAGGAGATTGCGCCACCTGGCATAGCCCCGGGATCTGGGCAGAAAATAACTCCCAACCCACCATCATGGAAAAAACCAAGTACACTTGATAAGGGTACTTAGGTAAAATCACACTCTCATCAGACTATAAATTCTA
>JACGDI010001946.1:78300-91756 GCA_014898725.1 Jacaranda copaia
ATACTCCACTGAAACAGTTTCACAAAATTCCTTTTCCAAGCCACTCTGCTCCACTTATCTTTGCACTGCCCGCGCGTAGAAAGACCACTCCCAGTCACCCTTAATGTTCGGTGTCCAAACAGACACGGAATGACTTCAAACTTGGTGGGATGCATCCTCATAACTCATAGAGTATGCCATTGAAATAGTTTTGCAATCTGCACCTCGTAAGAGTTTTGCTCATGGGTCGTTTCTGCTCTATCGGGTGAGCCAACAACGCCTTGTCACTCCAAACACTCTCTTCAAGTCACGGTCGTCATTCGTCTCCAATGAGCGACCCGTGACACATGGGCTGCAGTTTTTCACGAAAAATCCTTGTAAAGGTAATATTTGTCCTTTCCTAAATGAACCCCTAACAAAGAGCTAAAGGTAATATTTCTCCTTTCCTAAATGAACCCCTAACAAAGAGCGATGGGCTGCGCCAACAAAACCTTGCATAACTTCAGTATCAAAATTATATAAAGAAACGCCCACTTGATATACTCTGATCATAAATATATAATCATATGACATATATGAGTATCAAAATTATATAAAAACGCCAACTTGATATGTCTTTGATCATAAGTACACAATCATATATAGAAGTATAGGTGCTGCTGTTTCCAGTGTCGTGGACTTGCTCTCTTAAATGATGCAGAATGAAAGTCAAAACAAAACGCTGCATTGCATAAAACCTTTCATTTGGCGTATATGCATAAATATAGTGGATCTTTGATCAAGAAAAGATAGTGGTACCATTAATCAATTTTTTTGCAATTTGCGGTTATCTGTATATGGTGTCTGTTATCAATGTAGTCCCTGACGCGTAGAATTACATTGCCTATCACATCAAACCATTAAGATCGATCAAGTATAAATATCTTTCTTGTCCATTGATGTTAACTCATTCATTCTCCTGTTTTTGCATGTTACCTTCTCCTTTCACTTTGAAGGGTCAGTAATGGAGAAAAATGAGGAGAGTTCTAGCTCTTTTCCTATTGGAGAAACTGCTCAGGAGAAGGGATATTCGTACGTCCCTGAATGTTACAAAGTGCAGTCCAGCTTGGATGCAAAGCCGGCAGATGTGCCCCTCATCGACTTGGATGGAATTTCTAATCCCACCCGTAGACCGATCATCATAGAGGAGATTTCAAATGCTTGTCACCTTAATGGCTGCTTTCAAGTAAGTAAAAATGTTTTCATGGAAACTAGTATAGTGCATGGATTATGGATAACATGGCTGAGGACCGATCATGCAGCATTTTGATTTTGTTTCTCATATAGATTTCATGATCGAATAAAAATGTTTGGTAGGTTGTAAACTATGGCATAGCCCAGCCAATACTTGATGGAGCTCTTTCTGCTGCTTCTGGTTTCTTCGATTTGCCTGTTCTGGACAGGGCAAAATTCATGTCAAATGATGTCCACAAGCCTGTCAGGTATGGGACAAGCTTGAAAGACGGGGTGGACAAGGTTCAGTTTTGGAGGATTTTTCTCAAACACTACGCGCATCCCCTCCAGCACTGGATAGGATTATGGCCAGATACCCCACCTGATTATAGGTAACACGTGAGTCATAGATGTTGACTATATGTTTCTCACGTGCATTTCACATGTTCAAAAGTTGAAAATTTTATTGGTCACCGTGACAGGGAGAAAATGGGAGAATATACTGAGGAAGTGCAAAAACTTGGCCTGGAAATTATGGAGGCAATAACGGAAAGCATCGGTCTCTGCCCGAGATACTTGGGCAGCAGACTGGAAGATGGGATGCAAGTTATGACTGTCAACTGCTACCCACCCTGCCCACAACCAGAGCTTGCCCTCGGCCTGCCGCTCCATTCTGATTATAGTTGCCTGACAATAGTCCTCCAGGACTCATCGGGGCTGCAAATTCTTGATCTTGAGGACAAATCCTGGAAGGCCCTTGCGGTAATTCAGGGTGCCCTGCAGGTCCACGTTGGGGATAACCTGGAAGTTTTAAGCAATGGGAGGTACAAAAGTGTTGTCCACAAGGTGACAGTTAATAGCGAGAGGACGAGGATTTCCATTTCTAGCCTTCTTAGCTTGGGTATGGATGTGAAAATGGAGGCAGCCAAGGAGCTGGTGGATGAAGATCATCCAAAGGGTTACAGAGAAAGCAGTTTCAGGGATTTCTTGGATTTTATTTCCAAGAATGACGTTGGAGAAGGGAGGAGTTTTCTGGAGACACTCAAGATTCAACGGACTCAAGATTAGGAGTACCAGTAGTACTAGATTTTGGACGCCCGTTTGCTGGCTCGGCCTGAGAAATCACATCCTCAACTCCAGGCTCAGAGAGCAAGGCCATAATATTAGAATTATGGTGTTAATGTGTTACAACTATGTTTTTCCAGTTTTCTAAGTTTCTTTCGCATGTCATGAGCTGTGTGCTGAGGGTCTAGTTCCTTAGTATTTTGTTTGTAACATTGTCTTCAAGAATCGGTCAGTCAGTTGTTTGTTGAGGGTTTAGTTATGCTTTTTATGATCTTGTTTGTAACATTGTTTTCTAGGACCTGCTAAGGGCCTAGTTATGTTTCTCAGGATCTTGTTTCAAGTGTTCTTTCCGTATATGTTTTTGTCGCACTTAGTTTCTTGTCCTTTGAGCACATCTAGGGTTGAGCTATTCGGTGTGTCAGCTTCCACGCCTTGGCCACTTCTTTAACTGGTTCCACGGCTCCCTCCTCCTTACAAGAGAACTCCAATCAATCTGATGCTTCAAAGCCCATGCTCCGGCAACCGTTATGTCCTAAAAGTTAGCCAAATAACGAAAGCATAAATATTAGCCCCAACTAACTTCTTCCTTATTACATCGTTAACTTGGCTGCACCATGCTAAAGTTATGCTCAATATGTGAAGTGTAACCTCGATTTAAGGTAAGGCGTCTGCAATTGTTGTCGGACTTTCCGGAAAACGCGCAAAGGCATAACTTGTTTGAATTCTTTCCAACAACTAGTACTACCGACTAGGGAGACAATTCGTGGGGGACATAAGGCCAAGGACCACAAAATTTGGTCCAATGATGCATTTTTCTTCTTTTTCTTCTTCATTTTTTTATAATTTTTTATAATTTTTTGAGCTTTCTTGGAAGTTCGTTTGAGCATAGGAATAGACAAAGTAGTCAATTCGATTTAAAATTAATCTTAGTTGTTGAAAGTATTGATTATTTTTAGACTCAATTTAATTTAAAATTAATCTTAATTTTGGAAAGTACAAAATTCGATTAAGGTCTTTCGTTCGACTTTAATAAAAGAACTAAAAGAATTTTCAAAGATTTGATATTGGAGAGTAAAAAAAAGTACTCAATAGGAATTATACTTAAAAATTTTTGAATGATGGTATTTGTAATTGCGAACTCCAAGTATTAATTTGAAAAGTAGAAATTTATTTGTTGTTGAGATAAAATTCTCAGTATTGTCAAATTATTACTCGTGAATTCTTAGAAAAATTCAAGCTAAAACACAGTTATCAAATACTTAATCAAAATGGATTCCTCCTTGTCTCACCCGACTAGATGAAGGGCTCAATTGGTAGTTTGAGAGCGCTGTATCTAATACAAGAAAAATCCTTCAAAAGCTCTCATAACTTTCTAAACAAGTCTGTTCCATAAGCAATAAGATATTCTCAACATTGGTACTGCCCAATTAATAACTTGGGAACTAAATAAGCAAATTTAGATCCTATATTTTCATACATGTTTCATCTGTTACTCCACTCCCTCTCTCTCTCTCTCTATATATATATATATATATATATAAGTGTATCTACACAATTTGTTATTTTTATAAAGAAATATTTAGTATATTTATCATATATATATATATAATTGAATAGAAGATAAAACATATATAGGAAATAGAGAATTCAAAGTAATCAGCAAATAATTTATTAATGTACACATCATTTAAATTAAAAGTATTTTTATAATATCAACATGTTGAATTGAATTGAATTCGACCGGTCCAATTCAAACAAAATCCATAAATTCAAAGTGTATATTTACATTACATTATGAGGGTATAATAGACTTTTTTGCAAGTATACATACCAAAATTAAAGGGATGGAAAAGTTCTTCAATACAATAAACGTCAGCAGGATTAATAGCCCAAACTTCCAGAAATAGCAAGAACACCAGACAATGTTTTAGACCACAATGTTCAATTTGGTATACTTGCTTGGAGTATACATAGGAATTTGCAAGAAAGACAACATCCAAAATAATAAAAAAGAAGGTCAGTAGAACATTAATGTCCAAGGATCTAAGTCACCTGAAAAACATGATATTGGAACTTTATGATTGTCATCCTTTTGTATTATTGCAAAATGTATGACCAATACATAGTGGCAGCTATCAAAAATGTCACATGGGCAGCTGTTTTTTCACAAAAATCCAATTAAAGGTAATATTTGTCCTGTTCTGAATGGACGCCTAATAAAAAGTGATGCGCCGCCGCCACAAAACCTTGCATAACTTCGGAATTTGAAAAACGTCCACTTGATATGCTCTTATCAAAAATACATTATCAAAAGTACATAGAGACGCCCACTTGGTACGCTCTTATTATAAATATATAATAATATTTTGTGGGTGTTAAAAATAAATTTAATTCATCATAGAATGATGCATTTAAAAAATTAGGCTTGAATTCAATATTTTAGAATTTTAAGTCAAATTAAATTATATTAATTTAACTATTATTTATCTGTTTTTAAATTTTTTTAATTGGGACTACAATAATACTTTATCTTAATGAATATGAGAGAAATTAAATGATTTAGAATAATTTATAAGCTATTATCCTTTGACGTGCCTTTTTTCTAACCATCAGGTGCACGCTAATTAGACAGTATCTCAATATTGTGGACCTTTATATTGATATCGAATCAATATGATCATCATCATATATCACAGTACAAGTGCTGCTGTTTTCCGTGTCCATCGACTTACTCTCTTAAATGAAGCAGAATTCGAGTCATCACAAAACTCTGCACTGCACAAAATCTCATTTTGGTGTATATGCATAGATTCAGTCGATCTTTGATAGGAAAAGATATATAGTGGTTATCACTAATCAATTTTTGTGCAACTTGTGGTTATCTGTATATGATGCTCCCTTATCGATATAGTCCCTGATGCTGACATTTACATTTCCAATCACAGTTATCCCGCAAGGATCAAGTATAAATACCTCTCTTGGCCATTGAAGTTAACTCATAGTTTTTGCATGTTATCTTCTAATTCCACTTCGAAGGGTCAGCAATGGAGAAAAATGAGGAGTGTTCTAGCTCATTTCCTATTGGAGAAACTGCGCAAGAGAAGGGGTTTTCCCACGTCCCTGAATGCTACAAAGTGCAGCCTTTACGGAGGGCCAGCCTGGACGCAAAGCCCGCAGATGTTCCCCTTATCGACTTGAATGGAATTTCTAATCCCTCCCAAAGGCCGATCATCATAGAAGAGATTTCAAATGCTTGCCGTCATAATGGCTTCTTACAAGTAAGTATAAAATGTTTGCATGGAAACTAATATGGTGCATGGATTATGGATAAAATGGCGAGGATCGATCATGCAGTGTTTTGATTTCTGTTTCTTATATTGATTCTATGATGACTAAAAATATTGATAGGTTGTAAATCATGGCATATCCCAACCAATACTTGATGGAGTTCTTTCTGCTGCTTCTGGTTTCTTCGATTTGCCTGTTCAGGACAGGGCGAAGTTCATGTCAAATGATGTCCACAAGCCTGTCAGGTATGGAACAAGCTTGAAAGATGGCATGGACAAGGTTCAGTTTTGGAGGATTTTTCTAAAACACTATGCGCATCCCCTCCAGGACTGGATGGGACTATGGCCTGATACTCCACCCGATTATAGGTAACACCTCTCCACAGATGCTTGAATTATATGTATCTCGCATACTTCTTTGCGTTGTATCAAATAAATGAATCACAAAACATCACGTAATCAAAATTTGTAAACTTTCTCGGTCTTCCTGACAGGGAGAAAATGGGAGAATATGCCGTCGAAGTGCAAAAACTCGCCGTGGAAATTATGGGGGCCATAACAGAGAGTCTCGGGCTTGGCCCGAAATACTTGAGCAGCAAACTGGATGAAGGGATGCAAGTTATGACTGTCAACTGCTACCCGCCCTGCCGACAACCAGAGCTCACACTCGGTCTGCCGCCCCATTCTGATTATAGTTGCCTGACAATAGTTCTCCAGGACTCAGCCGGGCTGCAAATTCTTGATCCTCAGAACAAATCCTGGAGGGCAGTTCCGGTAATTCAGGGCGCCCTCCAAGTCCACGTCGGGAATCACCTGGAAGTTTTAAGCAACGGGAGGTACAGAAGTGTTGTCCACAAGGTGGCGGTTAATAGCGAGAGGACGAGAATTTCCATTTCTAGCCTTCTTAGCCTGGGTATGGATGTGAAAATGGAGGCAGCCAGGGAGCTGGTGGATGCAGATCATCCAAAGGGGTACAGAGAAAGCAGTTTCAGGGATTTCTTGGATTTTATTTCCAAGAATGATATTGCAGAAGGGAGGAGTTTTCTTGACACACTCAAGATTCAACAGTGAATAACAGGACCAGAAAAACTAGACTTTGCGCAGCCCATTTTCTGTCTCGGCTCGATACATCACATCCTACTAGGGCTCAGAGAGCAAGGCCATAATAGTCTTTTACTAGAATTATGGTGTTTATGTATTACAATTTTGTATTTCCAGTTTTTTAAGTTTCTTTCTTATGTTAGTTGTCTGCCGAGGGTTTAATTATACTTGGTATTTTATTTGTAACATTGTTTTCAAGAAAGAGTTAGTTGTCTGTTGAGGATATAGTTATACTTCTTAGGATTTTGTTTGTGACATTGTTTTCTAGGACCTGTCAGCTGCCTGCTGGTGTGTAGTTATGATCCTTAGGATCTTGCTATGTAACATTGTTTTTTAGGTTTTGTCAGCTGCCTGCTGAGGGTGCAGTTATATTTCTCAAGATCTTATTTCAGTTGTTCTTTCTGTATATATGAAAAGCGGTTGCTTTAGTTTTTGTTGCATTTTGTTAAATTTGGATAAATTAAGAATGGAAACATGGTGTCTTGTCCTTATATCATATTAGGGGCTAGGCTATCCGATGTTCAACTCCACGCCTTGGCTACCTCTTTCATTCATCGTGTGCTCCCTCCTCCTTGTAGGCGAACTCCAATTGGTTTAATCCACAAGTCTTAAGAATGAACTATTTTGACCCGTTTGTTGATACATAGTTAAAACATGTTAAAGCCCTATCAGCTTCTTACTCAACTTATTGCGATGACTTAACTTTATATTTATCTAGTTATTCAATCTACTTGAAAGTAAGGAAAATACTTCAATTGATTAGATTTAAGAGAATAAAAAATTTACAATTTATTTTATATCAAGCAATACATGAAATAACTCTTGATATGACAATAAAAATAAAACGTTTATGTAGTGCTAACTCATCAAGTCCCATTAATGTATAATCCATACAAGAAAACCACTTGCCATAAGAATATCCCAAGGAAAATTTTTTTTTTCCACTGAGCTAAAATAATAGGCAATGTTTCTAGTAAACCTAAGCCGTCATTGAATCTTTCAATTTCTATTTTTAGCAATAAAAAAATGTAAAATTTAGCTATAATTAGGAATTGAGGATCATACTTTACACAATTTAATAATAATTAGATCCTTCTCAAATGTAAAATGTCTAAATAGATTAGGCATTGTCCCGTCAATAATTGTAGTGAAAAATCTCATCTTTGTTAAAGAGAATAAATAATATAAACAGAACTACTTGCAAGCTATTATAAAACCATTCATGAAGGGATTTGACATCATAACAACTTTATAAACCCAGGTACAAAATAATCACACAAGTGAAGTAAAAATGCCCTTTTGTTAACCCAAATTCAACTATTTCTAAAGTTCTCCACTCCAAACACAGAAAAAGATTATGCCTTTTTTTATTTTTATTTTTTGATTGGATAGAAAAAAATGATACCTAAAATCTAAATATAGATGAATAGAGAAGCTGGCAGCACAAGAAACAGGTGTCGCTGCAAAATTATAAAATGTTAAGAGCAACCTCTGGGCATATCTGGATTTAATCCAAGACATATACTTGTCCAAACCGAAGAACAACCCTCAAATTATCGAAATATAAATAAATAAATAAGGAATTACAATCCTCAACTTCGTATCATATTTCGTTGCGTTTCTTGCAATTTAATAATCTAATTTAATTTTGACCAATAAAAATTATGTAAAAATTAAATAATCTCTTATGGCTGTTTAATTTGAAATATTAAGAAGAAATTTTTAGTCACCGTAATCTTCAATTTCCATTTAATTCACGTGATTGGATTACATAATTATGCATGCTTTCTAATTTGCCTCCAATATATCAATAATTTATCAATTCAGAATAGGAAACATAACAATAATTTAATATATAATTTCGCTATTAACCAATCTCACCTCGTAATCTAAAATTTAATAGACAATTAATCTTGTGAACAGTCCAAATTTGGAGTTGAAATATAATTTCTCATACCCATAAACCATCCCTATAAGATTTAAAAAATTTAAAAACACACAGAGAGAGAAAGAGAACAGTCAAGTTTATATACAAAAGGACAGATTCTCCCAAATCTCAAGCCGAATTCACAGGTCAGGTCCACTAAACCCGCCTAATTCATTTCTCTTCCACATTCCTTTCACATTTTCCATATCATTTTGTCTTCTCTGCGTAAAAGATTGAAAAATGTATCGATCTGCCAGTACGAACCGATTTTCCGACGAACACTACAGCTACTATTCGTCGTCGCCGTCGTCAAAAGTGCCGACGGCTCTGAAAGCGCTGTCGCAGGGAGCCACCAAGCTGCCCATTTACGAGCCGCTGTCGGAGGCAGCCAAGAAGGAGAAGACGCGCGCTAAATTTGCGGAGAATGCAGTTCATATCATACCTTTTGTGCTTCTCTTTTGCGCTTTTATTCTCTGGCTTTTTTCTAATCCGGGTAAATTCTTCTTCTTCCTCTCTAATTATATATGGCCCATGGTGTATTGTCTGCGTGTGCACTAGATTCTGTTGTTTGACAAATTATTTTGAATATTTCACTTTAATTTATATTTATATATATAAATATTTTTATTTAAGTATTCGTTTGTATGTTTTAAATTTACACTTAAGTACTTATCTAAAAATTATTTTATACACAGCGTTTACGTACAAGAACGGATACAGGGTGGCGGCAAGGAGGGGCCATTGCCCCCGGGCCCCTGGTTTATTACAACATACTCTTACATACATATATATATTACTAATAATTAATTCAAATAATTCATTTAAAAGAAGAAGTTATTTAATATTAATTAAAAGAAATAAAATTTTAATTTCATTCATTAACTCTTTAATGACTAGGGTTTTGTTTGGATGTGAATTGAGGATTTTTCCAAAATTTTTTGGAAGAATGAATTTTTAAAAATGAAGTTAGGAAATGTAATAGATGTTTGTTTATATTTTGGGTGGTAAATAGATAAGAAATTTGGAGACAGTTATTTGTTTGTTTGTGTTTTGATAGGAAATAAGATGTCGCGTCAATAATTTTTGATTGGATTGGTGGGATGAAATTAATATTTTAAAAATATTTATATATTATAGATTAAATGAATGGTATTATGTGTGTATATATATTACGTGAAAGGACAATTTATGATAAGTAGTTAGTATTGTGGAATATATTACAATGTAAATAGTAAGGATATTTTGAAGAATAGTTTTTTTATTTTGAGAGTGTGGTTGGAGAATATGTATTGTTTATTTAAATTTTGGGAGTTAGAAAATGTATTGAGAGTTTGTAAACAAACAATTCCTAACTTTTATTACGGGCTTCAAATTAAAAATAATTATCTAAATTTATTGAATTAAATTTAATTTATTTTTAATTAAAGATGAAAATTAAAATTAATTGATGAAATTTTTTTTATCTATTTTAATTTGTTAATCAAAATAAATTTTTGGACTCATATTTACAATCAAATAATCAAGGGAGGACTATTAATTTGTCCATTAGAATATTTCTATCTTATTTGTTCTAGAAACATTACGTGAGTTTAGCCACTTAAATCTTAAGAAACTTGTAAAACAATTACGATCTCTTGTTTGAATTTTAACAAGATTAATATAAATATAAATGAGTTTTTAAAATTTTCTGTTTTGGAATTTTCTTTGTGTTACAATAATTGCAAGTGGGACAATTTTTTTCGCTATTAATTTTGTCAAGAATATGCGTTAAAATAAGATGAAAGATAACTTTTTTATTCGATTGTTTATCTACTTATATTAAGAAAAATATTATTAAAAATTTTGATATTTATTCAATCACTAATAAATTTTATGATATAAAAGAACATAAAGCTCAATTTCAACGAAGATGCGTATTTTAAATTTACAAATTATAAAACTTAAATACAAACTTTGATATTTTATTAATTTCCCCCACCCTCCCCTCTACCCACGCTCATTTTTGGATCTGTCCCTATTTATGTAGCTAAGGGCTTGTTTATTTATGAATTAGAGTATTTTACCAAAATATTTTGGCAAAATAATTTTTGAAAAGTAGAATTGGAGAATGTGATTGTTATACATTTGTATTTTGAATGGTAGTAGAGAAAGAGTTGAGAGAAAATTATTTGTTTATTTATATTTTGAATGGGGACAAGATGTCACATTAAAAATTCTTTTATTAGGTTAATAGGGTGAAATTAATATTTTAAAGTTATTTATATATATGCATATATATTGGGTAGAGGGAGCAAAAAAGAGAGGATTTAGACATTAGAGAATGGATAGGAAATGAATTATGGGGGTACTTTGGACCTTTTTGGATGTATTTCGGATAGTGAAATTGGAAAATGTAATGGATTGTTTGTGTTTGTATTTTGAATGTTGGAATATAGTTTGACAATTTACTAACAAACAAACACTAATTGATGTTTCTCATAAAAAATTCTGGACGTTCAAATAAGCTAAGAAAGACGATAATATGCAAGAGAAAATTATGAGTAGCAAATAAAGATTGTATACCTTTTGATCTTATAATTAGGGATATTTAAAATGTTGAGTAATAGAATTTGATTGGACTTACTAGATGACAACCTTTCATTTTATCATAATAAAATTAAAAATTTGGTGTTAATGGACAATTAAAAATATAACTAAAATCTATTTTTAGAAAAGAATTATGTTTGACTTCATTTGTTTTCATAATGCATTAAAAATATAATAAAGTGTTGAGGGATTTTTTTTTATGTAATACCTAAGTATAATGAATTTTGTTCAAAATCTTCTATAATTTTTTATTCAATGAAATAATTAATCACCCAATTTGTAAAACAATTATTTGTTTACTCTTATTTAGTTCTTAAGGAAACGATTTTTATTTTTCTTATCAATAGTTTTTCATTGCTTAATTAAGTTAAATGTATATGGATGAGAGAGTATAAAATGTTTCAGAACACTACTATTTTCCCCTATTTTATATAGATTGGGGGAACTTAAGATTTTGTAGGACTATTGTCTATTATTTACGCTAAATTTTGGAAAAATCATTAAAGAATTAAATTTTGAAAGGGCTCTAAATTTTAAAATCATTCGAAGCACAATTTAAATGAAGAGTTATTTATAACTGTATTAAAGCATCCAAATTTTAAAAATGTGTATAAGTTACATAGATGACATATATACATATAAATTATGACATCATTAGTACATTGCTAGTAAAATGACATATTGCCATAAATTTGACGATATTTTTCTATTCCTACCCAGATGTTGATGTGATGGGCAGTTCTGTGGCAGCAAAAGTAGAAGGAATGGCAAGTACAGGGAATCTTGATAGTGACGGCACAGGACATTTGCCCTTCGATTTGGGAGATTTGGATCCAACAAAATTAAGAGATCCCAAAAACATGTTTTCCCAGAGCAGATCGTCGTAAGGGTCATGTTTTAACTTCGGCACTTGTTCCGCAAATGAATAAAGGTCGCTAAGAATGTATGTTGGAATCTTTTCTAGCTATTGGGGAAGTGTGGATGTTTGCCATGGAGAATATTTTTACTTTGCATTCTCTATTTAATTGTCTATTTTATTTTTTATTTTAATTTATTGTATTTATGTTATATGTATCTTATTCTCATTTAATTATTTTTATAAGAAAATATTCAATACATATATTATATATTTATGAAATAAAATAAAAAATAGAATGAAAGATTTACACTGATATTTTTTCATCATGGGTCTAATATTAATTAAATTAGTTTACCAGTGCAGGATTTAAAGATGGAACAACCTAAAACAAGGTATAAAATTAAAAATAGCGATTGAGATTTTAAATTGATTGTATCACGGACTTTAATATTCACTTTATTAAGGATTAATTTTACTTTATTTTTTTCTATCAAATAAAGAAATCATCAATTACTTTTTTGACTTTTTCCATAGAAGCCTTCTTTCTATATTTGTTCTATTAAAAAATGCAATTTGAAGTTATGAATTGATCATTTTGTTGTCAACTTAAAAAATAAATAGTAAATAAATAAATAAATTGTCAAATTGTTAAATGATCATTTCATTCTAGTGCTTAGGTAGTGTTTACATATTCATGGATCGGCATATCCCTATTTTTTTCTAATTGAACAGTTTTGAGATTTATTTCATAATTAAATTTTATTGTTTTAAAAAATAATGAAATATCTTAAATATAAATATTACTTTCGTCTTTCATTATAGTATTACACAAAGAGTTTTTAGATCTTGGAATTGAATTCTTACGTTAGAATCCATCTTAACATTTAATCTTTTGACTCAATTTAAAGAGACCTAAACCTATAAATTCTAAATAGACCTTCTTCATTTCCTTTTACAATACTCCACTCTGTTTCTCGATCGCTCTATCTCTCGGCCTTCTCTCCGTTCCATTTTTTTTCATTTTTTTCATTTTTTTCCCCACTACTACCACGATTTAGAGCATGTTTGTTTATGTTTTTAAAATTATTTTCACTAATTTTCATTATTTGGAAATGAATTATCAATAACTTATCAATATTTTCACCAAAAATCTAATTTTTTTTTTTTTTATCTCAAAACACATTTTCTAATAATCTATATATCTTCTCCTAATAATTGATGTATCTTTTCTCTCTATTTTATTATTACTATCTCTCTCCATTTACGGCCAATTAAACTCTATATAAGTAAGAATTGGGAAGAAAAACCAATAAATTTAAAGAATTATTGTAATATAAAGAAAAAATATACGAGGCAGGATCTTATGAGGGAGGACAGGATTTTAAACAAATTCACAAACACCATCATATAGATGATACACATGAGTAAATTACTCAACAA
>JACGDI010001948.1:7297-27391 GCA_014898725.1 Jacaranda copaia
CCATATTGAGAAATTAGCTGTGCTTACAACTAAATTTGACTTTATCATGAGTGCACAACAGCAACCACCATACTTAAACATCTGTTCTTCTCCATTTAGTTAAAGTATATAGTTTATCAATTTACAGATTAACTAAGACAAGTATAATATGTATGTATATATACCTGGGATCACAGTTACTGATCACGAAGGAACCTCTGCAGACACTGGAAACCCAAATGCTCAGCACAAAACCTCTCCATTTCATGCCCACCACCTTTTTCTTTGCAGACCTCTCTTTCAAGCCCCGCAACAATGTCATCCCAATCCCTCAAAAATCCATCCCAATGCTCAACTCTGGTATCTGAAACAGCATCCAGTATCTCTTGCAACCCCACAATCTTGCGGCTCACATGCCTCCTCAGCTCCCTTACGTTGGGTTCAAATCCAGGCACTGAGTCAAGACTGAATAGCAAGCTCATCAATGCCTCATTGATCTTGATCCGCTCCCGCTCGCTGGTACGCACAGCATCAACTGTCTCCTGCCAGACACGCTTAAGACAGTATAATAATGCATTTGAAATCCTACATAGAAGATAAATAGAATGGAAACCAATGTCATGATAATAGAGTTTGGAAACAGTGCCGGCCTTCTTAGATCAACTCCGCCCTAGTATGTTCATATGCAGTAATCCAACTTTTGGCCTAGAGACAGAGGAGAATTCAAATACCGCAATTAGGGATTCTGCTGCTGGCAGTGGCCTCAACTCCCACAAAGCATTCTCCTAGCACTCATTTTTAGGCGGTGTATGCATTGAATGGCGTGTGTGACAAGGGTATGAATTAGCCCATAAGATTACTAGTTACACTAATAACCAAGCGACTTTATGTATAATTTCACGAGGCTTTATGCTTCTACCCCAAAGTTCGAGCAGAAATCAATTACAATCAAGATCAGAATTACCATAAAGCAAAGCCCCTGTGCCGGATTAACCTACATAATTGAGGTCCGTATGACTAAGAAAATCACTTGTAGGTTCAAGAATTTCTTCCCTGCCCAAGACTATATAATTCATTACACTCAATTTGCTCTGACAAAAAAGAAGGTAGGTAGCGGACATAAATTCAACAGTCTTTCAGCAATTTTGACATACGTCGTAGTTCACTACTAAATACAACCATGGATTTCTAGTAGCTGAATAAACAGACATGGATCAATGCATAGCAATTGAAAGTAGTGTTGATAAAGAGTGAAGAATTTGAAATCATGCCTGGCGTTGAATAATTCTCTGCCAATAATTGGCTTCATAATTGACGGCAGAGATCTTCCCGACAAGAGTGCGGACTACGTGAGATCTGTAGGCGGACTGTATCTTAACAGCCGCAGATGATTCCCGGGACTGACGATGTGCGGGAAGGTGAACAGTTATCGGGATGGGGTTTGATGGAGGTTGCTCATCAGGGGCGGACCCGATGGGGAATTCGGTAATATTGGAGGCGGGCACAGGGGCAGAGTGGTCATTCTGGAAAGTATACACAACTGTAGTGGCGGTAGAAGAGAAAAATTGGGCCCTGCTGGAGGACTTCATTTTTTACCAGCGGAGAGAATGGAAAGGGAAAAGAAGCTAAAAAGAGTGAAGGGTGAGAGAGTGACGTTGCGGAAATGTAGACGTTTCTAAATTTTATCTTGGCGCGTACTGCGCATGGGTTTGGGGACTGCCCGCTAGTTGCGGGACCCACAAATCCTTTTCCAAAGCCCATGGCTTTGGTCGTGGATGTGCCCTCCAGAAGCTACGGAAGGATCTATTTGGTTTTATCTTCATTCTCAATTTTTTAAGTAATTAATAAAATAAATTTGTATTTGAATAAACTATTAGATAAATAATGATTCTATTGAATTTATTAAGTTGTAGGTGAAAAAATATAATAATAATAATAAAATAGAGAAAAAATATATAAATACTATTGAAAGATGATATATAAATTATTGAAAAATATATTTTGAAAATAAAAATAACATAAAAATGTGTTTTGAAAATAAAAATAAAAATAATTTCGAACGAGAATGTGTAAAAAATAATATGTTTTAATTTTTAAATAATAAAAAAATATGGAAATGAGATGTGAAATAAATCCAAACAAGCCCCAGCATTCAAATAGACTGTAGCATTTCAAATTCTTAATTATAAATGTACCTTTTTGTCTATAATATTGTGAAAAAAAAGGCTTGTTTTACGTTTGAAATGAAAGTTAATTTTAATTTTTTACAAAATTTGTTCTTTAATTATTTTAACAACTAAAATAGGTAATGTTGTTTAAAGAAAGACAAATAATTTATATATCAATATATTAATAATCTAAATTTATCCTTCAAATTATTACGTCTCAATTTTACCTTTTGCAAAATCTATAAATTCACTGACCTACATCGTCAAAAGACTCAGATCTCCATTTCCCATTTTTTTTATTTTATTATGTCTATTTTTTAATTATGTCAAACATCTACCACGATTTCAACTTTATTTTATAATTCAAATATTGCATCCACTAAATTTTGAGTGACCAAAAAATTATTTTTGTGCGCACAAAAACCGCATGCAACAACTAATTCCTTTTAAAAAGCTGTGTATTTTTTCAATTTAAAGTTTTTCAATGTTACGTTAATTTAAATTAGAAGATTCACACAGTTACCAGACGCAACTGACTACAACGTTGCTAAAAAATTCCTTATCCAAACAAAATTAATGACTGCTTAATTCCTACTAGATTGTGGGTTTATGGGTGCCTTATGATGACAAAAAATTACTGCAAATATAGGATAAAGCATTCCCCACTGAATGCTTAATCAGGAATCATGTGCCAACTTTACACGCCTCACTCCGCATCATGCAATGTTAACATAAAATTCAGGTTCATCATTCGCTAATTATACAACAATTTGGCAGATTCGAGTACTTTGCAATACACCAAGATCAATGCGTGAAATTCTTACACCTAACCATAATTTTGGCCCGCATGAGCCTGACAAAGATGGAGCTGAAGATGGGATAAAGTTTCTCAATTTCAGCAACGATTCAATGTGGAGATGGAAGAATCTTGCCAGAGCACGTTCCAAAGCCAACGTTGTAACCATCCCCCTGCAATTCAATCTAACAAGTTATTGATGAAATGGCCTCCAAGTATACTTTATTAAGTAAAATTCATGTCCATGGAAACTACCTTGCAAAAGCCAGTGAAAATGACTCCATCTCCATCCTCCAGAAAGGTGCGAGTTTTTCCAGCTAAAGATAAAGGCTTCTGCCCATTCCAGGTTAACTCTAGCAAGCATCCATAAGACTCGGGTTCCTGCAAGTGAGTTAAAGGGAGTATGGAGGTTTGCTCAGCCAGTAAAATGCATGCACCATATCACTACCACTAATTTCATCAATGAGTGCTGAACGGGGCAAAGGAAAAGATGCAAAGTGCATTGAAGGCATCAGTTGATTAAAATCTTACAGGACCACTTATAGTTCCAGTCCCAAGGAGGTCACCAGGCCTCAAGTTGCAACCATTGATAGTATGGTGGGCAAGTTGCTGAGTTATTGTCCAATATCTGCACCATGGAAAACAAACACATTTGTCATTAGCATCCACCACAAACTTGACTTTCATCAATCATATGAAAGAAATCACTAAACCAAAAAAAGGCTGATAAATTCATACAGGTGTTTGAAGTTGCTTCTTGTTACAATGCATTCATGTTCTTGGCCAGCTGGTATAATGGAAACCTGGTGGTGGAGAAGGCATGTTCTTCAATCAAAACTAAAAGGTTTCATAAGTATGATAAGAACCTACTGTACGCATAAGATAAAAAGTAAAAACACATTCTATTCTTTTTTCACACAACTGAGAAGTTCAGGGGAGGTAAAGTTGCTTGTAGTTTGCATCAAAGGAAAAAGGAAAAAAGGATTATTTGATAAATCATAACATGCGGAGCTACATAGAAAGCCAAACACCTGCAAGGAGATATCATAATTTTTGGATTCCTTCTCTGCAAGGTATGGCAAGGGAGGAGGATTCTGCAATTAAATTATGCCATCAAATTACATTTATAGAATCAAAGGGCAAACCAGCGGGATGCAATCCAAAATCATGAACACATTAAATACCTGCTCTGGAGCATCAGAAGCAAATGGTTCTAGAGCATCTAAGGTCACAATCCATGGGGATATGGTTGTACCTGCAGTGGACCCAAAAGCAAAAGTAAAGTTTCTGCTACATAGCCAGAGAACAATAGATGACCTCAACACAGTATACATGGGATCATCAACATTCAGATTGCATCATTTGGAAATCTTTTTAACTTCATTTTGAGTAAAATTAACCATCAGTAATGCAATGATTCCTTACCAAAACTTTTGCCCAGAAAAGGACCAAGAGGCACGTACTCCCATGCCTGAATATCTCGTGCTGTCAAAACCAGCATCATAATGGCATTTACAAATTGAGTGGACAAACATCTATGTCATTTAATCTGTGAATTTGTATAATTGGAGAAAGGTTTATCCATACCACTCCAGTCATTCATTAGGACAAGTCCAAAGATATGATCTGCAGCCTCATGAATGTCCACAGGTTTCCCCAAGTCATTTCCAGGACCAACTACAGCAGCCTAAGTGCATTTTAATAATTTACACAAGAACAAACATGGGATTTAGTTGCGAGGGAAATAGGTCATCATAATTATACATATAAACAGGAAAGGAAAAACAGATGGGACCTAGTTCATCATTGGACACGAAAGAACCTATCTATTATCTCTATTTCACAAAAAATCTTACCATTTCCAGCTCAAAGTCCAACTTACAAGAAGGTCCAAAATATGGTAGAGAATTGGCAGTTGGATGGCCTTGTCCTCTGAATTTAAACATCATTCCAAAAGTCACGCAAAAATATTGTCATTTTTAACAGCAAAAGAAAATTTTGACTACAACCAACTCAAGTAGTCACCATGCACCAAATCAGAGCATGCACAAAAAATACTTTGGGATCAACCATCTATTAATTGGAGTCAGTATGGAGATTTAAAGGTAAAATAAGACAGATCACATTAAGCAAAAGAGGACAGAGTGTTTTATAAATTTCTAGGACTGAGACAACGAGGTTCAAGATTGTGGAGAGCCCAATCCATGCCATCTAAAACAGTCACTAGTATAGCCTCAATCAGGCCATTCCTGTTCTAAATTAAACCGAAGCATAACACGAGGAGCAAAAATTCATAGAAATAAGTTACAATTGTTTAAGCATGTTATGATGGTTGAAACCTATGCTGTAGAACTCCCATAAATGGATAGGCAGGTAATAATTATGCAATTCATGCCAACAAAATATTAACTTTTATGATTATTGAACCCTATGTGTAAGCATGTTATGAAGATTGAAGCCAGTGTGGTTGACTGATAATCAGAATACAAACTAACTTGAAGCTAGGAACTAGAGTGGTTTCACTAAGTTTTGTGCGATCCCACTCCAACATCATCTTGAGGCTCTCATGGGATGCCTAAGCTTGAGAAGTTCTCTTCAGTTTGCTTTTAGGACCACAAAGTACATTGAGTTAAAGAAATTGCTTAACAGCAACAAACAGCTGAAGTTCAAGGGAAGAATAGACAAGAATCTTGTGATGAATGGCCATAGAAAAGTAATCAAAATAATCATGGTTCCCAAAAATTCTAATGAAATTTAACTTCACCAGCAAACGGGGGAATAGAGGAACAGTATTTAATCAATTTGCAGTTCGATTTTCAGTTTAAGTTGAAAGATCTATTCAGCAGAGAATAATTTACTTGTTTTTGGCAAAAAAATACTCCACTAAGGAATCATAGAGTTCTACTATTGTACTTCCCTCTAAATTCGCTCTCTAATACACTTCTGTCAGATGTGATTATACACTAGCAATCAAGATGCAATTATGCAAGTGTTCCTCTCAGCATGAGAGATAAACCAAGAATGGTTGCCTGGTGGCAACTATTGTGCTTTTGAAAATTAATAAGAATTCGCCTGTAAGTAAAGAAGGAATTCTGCTTTGTAACCTTGGCCTGATTATGTCAGTGCCAGAGATGACAATAGACGATGCACGTCCATGGTAAGCAATAGGGATGTGAAACCTGCAAAAAATTGCAGTCATGAAAAAGAAATTGGTTAAGAGAGAGCGAGAGAGAGAGATGCTTCAGCTTTGGAATGGCTTTCTAAATTGCCATACCAATTTGGGTTAATAGGTTTTTCTGGGCCACGAAATATAACTCCACAGTTCTTCGCATGATGCTTTGATGCAAAGAAGTCAGTGTAGTCCCCTATTGCAATAGGAAGAAGCATTTGGACCTCACCCTGGCACACCAGCATCAATTTAGAAACAGAACACTTTATCGATTATGCAAATTTAAAAGTTTATGCATGCCATACCATAGGCAGGAGTGCTTTCTGTCTTAGAGTAGCATTATCACGCAATGTTGGTTCTCCAGCTGCATTATGACAAAGCACTAGGAGCAGATTAAATTTACTAGATACAAAGAATGCCTCTCATGTTCTCAGACTTGCAAGCAAAATAGTGAGATATGTGACTAGATATTCTAAATTTTACTTTTAGTACATTAAGTCAGTAAATTGAAAGAATGTAATCCATGATATGCATGATGGGAGCAGCATAAGTAGCCAACCTGATAATAGCTTTTGTAACGTTGCACGAGCTTCCTTCCATGCCGGCCGTCCCAATGCCAAAAACTTGTTGAGATTAGGCTGTATTATATGTCATTTAACTATCATTAACAACAAATATTTTTTATAATGTTATCTACTATAGTTAATTTGATTAATTTTTTTGAAACTTAATCGTATTCAACAACAATATTTTTTCCTCCCAGTCAGAACAAGTTGAGCCAGTTCGATCACTCAAGCATGATGTGTGTTAATTTTTTCAACGGTTTACCTTCTGTTCGTAGAATTTCTCGGACATGTAGCTACAACAATACATATTAGATCTGAATATTGATAAATAAAAAACTATAATTTATAGTAGAGTGCCAGTCTCCAGTTCAATTAGTTTCTATCGTTACTCCATAAATGTTTTTCACATTAATTCGATTACTCTCGTATCAGATCAGATAACTTTTACTCTTAGATGTCAAAATTACTCACACTGGCTGCTTGAGAATACGCAAATACGAGGCCAACAATTCAACCTAAAACGACACAGATTTTGTACCAGACAGCAATTATATATCAGAAAGGGGGAGAATAACGAACCTGATTGAAGCAATCGGAGTTTCTGAGATACGGACCGTCGAAGAGACCGGCCAAGGCAATCACGGAGAGGTCCAGCACATAGTCTCCGATGGCAACGCCCGGTCTGGGGTCCGAACCCGATTCGGTATTGAACACACCGTACGGCAGGTTCTGAATCGGGAAGTGCGAGTCCGGATGAACCTCAACGAATGACTTCAGCGCCATAGCAAAGCAACAACTGATGGAACGACGACGTTAGGAGCTCGGCGAGCTGGTGTGGGAGAGTGAAGAGTGAGCGTGGACTGGGGAAGTAGTTAAAAAAGGAAAGAGAAGGGCACTTGCAAATAATTGCAGTACTACGGAATAAATGGCAGTCAGAGACGGGAGGGGGCAAAAATGAAGTCATTTAATTTATAGGTGGTGGTTTTCTTTACGTAAGGTTGTGGCACCCCACGGTTGGTGCGGGCATTGCCGGCGATCAATGCTGAGGCCCGCCGAGTGGATGTGTTGCGCGGGTCGGGTTCAAAATTACTGCCGACAGTTTTGGGTAGCTACTTGATGAAATATTACTAAAATTCGTCAGTAGCACCACAATAAATATTCTCATAGTAATTACATTTCATGGATATTCAATTTTTCTTTACCTTCTACGCATAATATTTACTTCAAATTCTTATTTCCATCTTTCTTGATCTTTTACTTACTTGGGTGTCCAATTATCTTTTGAAAAATCTTTAACAACTTTAATGTGTTTATATTTTTAAGCTCTAATCGAGTTTTTTAGTTATAACTGAGATATATGATCTTAGTTTTAAGAAATTGTGCTTAAATGTTCATATTTTGATATAAGTTAAAAATAAATGGATTGTAAATTAAAATCATTTATCTAAGCTCAAAATCGAAGCCACATGGTCATTCTAATAAAATAAAAGGTTCTCGTCTTGATTATACTAAATAATTGAAGACATATAAACTCAGTTAAACTCTATAATTTATAATTAATAAGTGTCTCTGCTTACAATACCATAAGGTACATAATTTTTATTTGTTTTGTACAATTCTACAAGTGTATTGCTATATTTTTCAAATATTGACTAGAAAGATTTCTATCAGTAAACACATTAGTGACCCTAAAAATTTGTTATTGAGCACAAAATTAGATCCAAAGTGGATATTAAAAATCGTTCTGGTTCGAGTTAAGAGTGAATTTCCCTATATTCTCTCGCTATATTTATTTTTGTTTCTCTTTATATTATTAATCTTACTTTATATTAGTTTTGGGTACAAAGAAAGTGTATACTAGGAAAATAAACACTTAAAATGAAATATTAATATATATATATATATAAGCAATACATCTAAGTTTGGTAAAAGCAAACAATATTCTTACCTATACTTGTATTTCACGTGACACAACATATAAGCCATAAATTATGTAAATCAATAATGGATTAGCAACGAGTAAACCGTTTGGTCTTGCAGGTTTGACCTTTTTCTTAAAAAAAAATTGTGTGAACTACTAAATCTATTTGAAAAATAGATTGAGTTGTTGATATGATGAGTTGGACTAATAGTCAATAAAATTAATTGGATTAAATTATGATGTTAGTTTGGAGTAGTCCTTAGATGTTATTATAATAAATGAGATATGTCAAATAAATTAATACATATTAAAACTCAGTTTTAAGGCCAAGGACGAGTGATTCAGTAAGTCGTATTAAAATTTGAGGAGTTAAATAAAGAATGTTAAGACATAAGAAAATGTCTTGATATAATAGGGTTACCATGCAGTTCTCTCACAAAATTAAATTGTCATAGAAAAAAATAATTAAGGGTTTTTTTAAATTAATCTTTAGCAAATTTTGATTTTTTTTCTTACCAATAAGAAAATTTCATGTCCCAACCTAATATTTAAATATATATATATATATATATATTTTAGAAATTTCAAAGTTGTGTTTTCAAAAGATGAATATTATATTGACATTGAATATTTAACATGGCATCATAAATTGTTTCATGTACTTGGTGTTTTATTTAGGGGATGCATATTCTCAAAATTATTGCATTAACTATAATTAGGATATGTATATTTTATTGATGTTGAAATATATATATATATATATATATAGTTATGTCGCAATTATGATACGTACTGGGCTTTGAGGCATTTAACATATTTATTAAATCAACTTTTATTTCGTACTATGTTATCATTAGATAATAGTTAGTATAACATATTTTTATATTTTAAATGGCGATGGTTGTGCATCTCGCATATGGCCAACTGTTTGGTGGTTGGCCAAGTGCAATTTATTTTCTATCCAGGTTCATTTACTTGGTTGAGTGAAATGAAAAATAATTGATGAAAGATAAGATGACATTAGTGACCGGATCATATAAATATTATGTACGCTTTATAAAATTATTTAAATAATATATTAATTAATTTTATTCGTCACAATGTAATTTGATGAATGTAATATTTACGATCATACATTTAATTAATAAAAATTGAATGAATAGAGTAAGTATTGTATTAGATAAGATGAAATACTATATTAAACTTAATAACTTTTGAAAGTTACAGATTTTTTAAAAAATAAAATAAAATAGGTATTATTTATAATATTTCCAATTTCATTCACTCTTTTTTTTATCCCCTAAGTTTAGTTATCCATTGATTAGTACATACAAAAATTATCACCAAGGAAGTTTGATTTAGATAAAAATATATTCGGTATATTGTAGCCTATTGTTGAGATTAGCATGGGATAAGAATACATAATATGATAATCAATCACCAACAAAATATTATAACTTTTCGAAGCTTAGGCCTTCTTTGTTCTCATTCTCAAACTCCATTTTCACATTTTTTATTATTTAAAAATAAAAAGCATATTATTTTATATTATTTTATTTTATTTTCAAAACACATTTTTTCAATAATTTGTATACCTTTTCTCAATAACATATATCTATTTTCTTTCTTATTATTATTACTATATCTCTCCACCTATAACCTATTAAATCCATATAATCAATGCTTTTTCAATAATTTATTTAAATATACATTTATTTTTTACTTGTTTTCATTAATTAATTTTTCAAATTTTAAAATAATGAAAATAAAATATGAGAATAGAAATGAAACAAAACGCGCAATTCTTATGTGTTGTGCTTTTTTATTTTTATCTCTTAAGAGAGAGTCATGGCAACTAACAAATCAGCCCATTTTGTCTTATTGGGCCATATAAATAGCCCAAAATAAGCCCCAGCCCATTAGGAAAAAAGTTTTCGCCCGTATTAAAACAATTTTTTGTAGTAGTTTCCGGAACGCGTCAAGTTAACGCGATCTTAAAGCTCGTAGTAGGCTCGCACGACGAGAGATTAGACAAACGAAGGGGAGACGACCATCCCAACCATCTTAACGCCTATACCTCGCCCTAAAGCCCTTTCATGATACAGAAAATTCCATGATCGAGAGTGAATCAAGACGCCAGAGTCTAAATTCTAATTCCTCGCTGCAGCGAAAGAACGTCATACTTGTCAGTTGTCTAATTTGACAGACTATCGAAACCCTAGGATTTGGGTTCTTGATAGCAATCTGTCATCGGATTTTCGTCTTTTTTGCTTCGTAATTGTGATTTTTAATGTCATGAGTGTTTGTTTGTGATGCAGGACAATTGGAAATAGAGAAGGAAAAGAAAAGAATGTCGATAGATTTGATATTGAAGCCGTCGTGCAGCGGTTGTGGATCAACGGCAGAGCTGTATGGCAGCACGTGCAAGCACATGACGCTTTGCGTGGATTGTGGCAAAACTATGGCGGAGAATCGTGGCAAGTGCTTCGATTGCGGCACCCTCATCACTCACCTGATTAGGGTTGGCAATTTCTTCACAATGCAAAAGAATTGTTCATATTTTTCTTGAATAATTTGATGCGAACGCGCATGCACTCTCGTATGAATGTATCTCTACGTGAACATCAGTGATATATACTGAAAACTTTTCAGTTTGACTCAATTTCACCTTGAAAGTATATAGTTGATCATTCTTGTCCTGCAGTTATACACAAGTAGGAGTGTTAGATCACTTAGATATTAAATCAATGGCTTTTGTGATTTCTTTGGCACAAAAGGATTATCAAAATTGAAGAATTTTAGTCTGAGCCTGTTAACTTATCCTATGGACTTTGGTTCTTTAATTTTGTCCTTTTTTTGGAAATTTGAAGTGGAAGGGGATAATATAAAGATTAAGCTGGAGGGCTTGCTTATGTATTTTGCGAACCAGAATTGTCCTGTGCGCTCGCTAAAATTCACATTTAAGAGATCCAGAAAAATAAAAAAGAAAAGAATGAAAACTAGAGTTTGTTTTGCTTATATAGGCTGCTAGGTTCTCACGAATCTGAAACATGTAGCTGCCTAACCAAAAGTAGAATTGTTCTAGTGGGTATTAACTGAAGGCATCTTTGTAAGATACCTTATCTGTTAAAGGAATGATTTTGCTAAAACTTGGAACTGAAAAAAGCAGATATACCAAATAGATTCTTCCAAGCCAACTGCATGTCAAATTCTGCACTTACGTTTGCAATGATGAACTTCCTTTTTTATCTTATATTCGGAGTGGCTGTTACTTGTCGTATATAGGTATATAATGTTCGGGCAAGTTCCAGTACCGATAAAAATTATTTTATTGGAAGATTTGCCACGGGGTTGCCAAATTTTAAGAAGAAGAATGAGAACAAATGGTCATTGCAGAAAGAAGGTCTGCAGGGGCGCCAAGTTACTGATGCCTTGCGGGTACTGCTCTTACCTAGTAACATGTCTTGTTCTCATTTTGTTACAACTGCCAGAATCCCTAAAATTCTGTTGCAGACAATATGTGGAAATGTCTGCATACAATAAACTCTGCAGCCAAATACTTGTATTCTGTTTGGTAGTTAACAGGATGGAGTTTCTGCATGTAGTTCTTTTAGTGGAGATTATATTGAACAATGCTAATACTTTATCATGTTAGTGTGCTGTTATGGAAGCTTGCTGTTAAGTGATAATCCATTATTTCTCGAAGCACTGCACTTTGCGAAGTCTGGAACTTAATGAAGGTGTTGCTACACAAATACTTAGAGTGAAGATTTTTCCTTTTAAATAAATAATATAATAATAAAAGTTTGCTTGGTTGATTTACTTCGTTTGGTATGGTTGGCCTTATGTTGCTTGTCAATAAATCTCTCTTATCTTTATTTATAAACTGCTTGCTAGCATCATATAATTGCATTGTGTAGGAGAAATACAAGAATAAACCTTGGCTGCTGGAAGATGAAACTGGCCAGTTTCAATACCATGGTCAGCTTGAGGGTTCACAATCAGCGACATATTACCTTCTAATGCTTCAAGGAAAGGAGTTTGTTGCTATTCCTGCTGGTTCCTGGTAATCAGTGATGCTGTTCATCCATATTATTGCGAGTTTGCACATCCGACTCATACTTTATGTTGATTATAGGTACAATTTCAACAAGGTGGCACAATATAAGCAACTCACTTTGGAGGAAGCAGAGGAAAAGATGAAAAATAGAAGGAAAACTGCTGATGGTTACCAGAGGTGGATGATGAAAGTGGCAAACAATGGACCTGCAGCCTTTGGTGAAGTTGAAAAGTTTGATGATCGGGAAAGTGCAGCTGGTGGTGGGAGGGGGCGTAAAAAAACGACAGGGGATGATGAGGAAGCCAATGTTTCAGATAGGGGAGAGGAAGATGAAGAAGAAGAGGCAGCAAGAAAAAGTAGGCTGGGACTCAACAAGAAAGGTGGAGATGATGATGAAGAAGGTCCAAGAGGTGGTGACCTTGACTTTGATGATGATGATATTGAAAAGGGTGAGAATTCATATGCTTTTCTGATGATTGACTTTGCTAAAATGTTTCCACAGTCAATCATTTCCTTGAGGTTCTAGAGTGGCACATCTTGTATGAAAACGTGGTAACAGGATCCTGGCTCAAGACTTTATTACTGATTTTGATTCATTTAACTAATAACTTTGAAATTCCTAGCTTTCTTTGCCCTTACTTTTAAGTTCCATGCTGAGTTATTGATGATTTTTATTTGCTAGACAAAGGGAATTTGGTGTCTTCTGATCCACTATTATACTTCTTTGTTACTCACTATTTTATCATTTAGCTTTGTCATATGATGTCATCCCATCTATGTTTTTCACTCTACAGATTTTTTGGCCTATATGTCAGATATGTCTCTTGCTATAGGTTATGTGGGCTCACATGTCATATTCAATGCTCCAATTTCCCCAAGACCAAAGTCCATCAATGCTATTTCCTTTAGAAGACATCCCAGAATAAGACTCAATTTCCTTGAACATATAACATTTTTCACGAGAGTACACTCTCAATTGAAGCAATGATTTGACATCATTAATTTTTAATTACAACTTTTAGTAGAATATTGTAAAGATTCTCAAAGCTTTCACATATTCGACTCTTATTTTAAACCTTCATGCTGAGTCAAATGGGATACATGATAATGAGATAGAAGGAGTAGCTTTACATGGGAAAATTCCATTTTCCATTTTCTATAGGTGATGATTGGGAGCATGAAGAAATTTTTACTGATGATGATGAAGCAGTAGGAAATGATCCTGAGGAACGGGAGGACTTGGCCCCTGAGATTCCCGCCCCTCCAGAAATTAAGCAGGTCAGTAACTACATCAATCCAGCTCTGAGCATTCTTGCCAAGTTACTTACTGTTACTTCAAAACTTTTGTGGGTTTCTTTACACTTATGCTACTGAAATAATGAATGCCCTTAAGAAGCCTTTGGTATGAACTCACAAGTCTAAGCCATATGCATAATGATCAAAGCTTGTAAAAGTAGCTGAGGTTTTGATGCCTCCAACTGCCATGGGTAAAATTTCAGTTGGGGCACTTACAAGATTTGAGATTTTTACTCAACATGCAACTTTGTGATTAGTGGCAGAAACAAGGATGAATATTTCCCAGATCATAGTTTTGCAGAAATAAGCCAAGTTGACCAGTGTAGTTTCTTCTTTGTCATCTTCTCTTTGGAAGGGAATACTAATTCTGGTGAATGGTGGGAGTCTTGTGGATTATGAGGTGTCACAAAGCCAGTTTTCTTTCTTTTTTGCCCTCTTGCTCTGCGGAAGGGAAATAATTCTCCCCTTAGATTTCCCTTTGTGGATTGCTTAGTTTTCATTTGGAGATTCACTTCATGTGATAAATGCTGACAAATACTTTGTCTTCCAGCCCCTCATTTCATATGGTCTTCCTGTTTTGTGAAGTCAGAGTCTGAGCAACGTTATTGTGTTGACTGTTCTCCATTTACTTCAGGATGATGAGGATGAGGATGAAGCTGATGAAGAAGAGGGGGGGCTGAGCAAATCTGGAAAAGAGTTGAAGAAACTGCTTGGGCGAGCTAATGGGCTAAATGATTCAGATGCAGAGGAGGAGGAGGAGGACGACGATGTATGTTTTCTGATGCCAGTTTCTTAAAGTTATCTTGAGGACTTAAGAATGTGATTTGTTTTGCTTAGTTATGTGAATTTTGAAACACTTTGAGAGCCTACGGGCCCGTTTGGTTTATTTTCATTTCCAATTTCTATTTTCATCATTTCTAAAATTGGAAAAGTTAGTTAACTCATTTGAATAGATTGTTGGAAAAGTAATGATTATGTTGATTTTAATAGGTTGTAGGTGGAGTTAGAAATAAAGAAACAAAGAGAAAAGATATATAAGTTATTAAAGAATGTGTTTTGAAAATGAAAATGAAAATGAAAATGATAGTTGGGTGAAAATGTGTAAAAAATGATGCGTTTTATTTACTAAAATAGTAGAAAATGTGAAAATGGATTTTGAAAATGAAACCTAACTGGCCTAAAGAAAATGTCATGGTGCTCAGAATCATGCAAAAAACTTCTGATACCATGATTCTTGATAAAGGCTTATGTAGGCCTGGAACATGATATTTTGGAATCCACCTACACAGGATGTTTAGTAGCTTAGTCGGACAAAATCCTTTAGAAGAGAGGATAAAGAGAGGATTGCTTCTTCCCTACATATTTGAGAATTTTGACGTTATCTATTCAATTTGATCATCAATTCTGTATAAGTTTATCAACGGGAGTATAATTTTCTCTATTTTAGACGGAAGATGATATATCTCCTGTACTTGCCCCAAAGAAGGAAGCTCCTAAAGAAGAGCCAGTTGATAATAGCAGTCCTGTAAAATCAACTACTTCTGGGGCTGGTCGTGGGACACCTTCTAGTTCAAAGTTTTCAAAGGGGAAAAGAAAAAGTAATGGCGAGGAATCAAAAACGACTAATGGCGCACCTCTGAAGAAAGTGAAAACAGAAAATGTGAGTTATTGTTCATGTGTATTTTAACAGCATTTATTTGCTTTCTTTAAATTTTAAAATTTTCTTTGTATTTTCTTGGATTAGTTTTTTCCTTTATTCATTGAAAGCTGTTATTGGAATTTAGGAAGTAAAATGTGGGAAAGATGAGGCTGGTTCATCCTCAAAAGGCACTGCACCTACTAAAGGTGTATCACCATCAGCATCATCCAAAAGTGTGTCAGAACCACCTTCTGGTCCAGTTACTGAAGATGAAATCAGGGCTGTTTTATTACAGAAGACACCAGTGACCACACAGGATCTTGTAGACAAATTCAGATCTAGACTAAAGTTGAAAGAGGTAAGAAATCTTGTTTTATCACAATTTTTTCAGTGTGACTTTGAAATTGCATCATTTTCTTCATCTTGAGTTCTGTTTTATTTGTTGAACACTTTGACAAGCTAGATTCTTGGTGATCTGAGAGTTTCTTATTGGCTGACTGATGTTGGGGGATGTTTTGGTCTTCTTTCCTATTCTTATTCTTCATTTCCTTTTTGGTGTGGTGGGGTGGGGTAGAGTAAATATGATAAAATCTTAATCGTATATGAATTCTGTTGGCAGATAATAGGGATAAAAGTTAATTTTGACAGCTTACAACCCTTTGTATGAATTACATATAGCTAGTATTCCGTTATCCATAAATAGCCAAAGCTTATTAGCTCTTTCATATTGGTGTAAGTTCCCAATCCCCCATGCCTAATTTCTCTCTTCTTTTTCTCCCTTTTTGGGGTGGTGGTGTGTATGTCTCAATGTGTAAAACTTTGTCTGACTTTATTATTTTTGTTGTTGCTAATAGAGTAAATTAGCTTGTCCTTACAATATATTATGTTCTGATTTGATTTTAGACTTGATTATTAACCCAAGCCAGACTTTATGTTAGAAAATTTGAACAAAGAGCGTTGCATTTGAGCTACTCGAGTCAGATATTTATACACTAGTCTGTTACGCTGATCCCTACAGCAATGGAGTTTTTCCAAGATATTGCTACCTGTCGACCTATTGTTTATAAGACCTTTTCAGATATAGATACTTCCACTCTGCATGAGACAAAATTCAAATTGGGAATAACCTAGTATATTCATGAAGACCTATGCAATCAATTGATGACCTAGCTTTTTCCTAGATAATACCAGCTTTCAAATATATATTTTCTTACCAGGGGATGCTGGGTGTCTTTATGGCAGGCTGTTATCTTTTCTGTTTAAACAAAATTTTATCAGCAAGTTTATGTGAAGACAAGGCTTTGTTTGTTTGTCAACCTCCAATTCATCTTCTGACTCCCAAAACTTAAATAAACAAACACTACACATTCCCCAATTCCACTTCCAAAATACAAAATTTGTTTCCAAAAAATCCTTACTATTCCCAATTCCACACCATTTCCCAAGGCACCACATTTTTTTATCATTACAAGTATATGCACATAATATCACTCGCACAATTTATATATACACATATAAATAATTTTAAAATACTCATTTCATCTCACAAACCCAATAAAAAAGTCATTGATATGACATCTCTCCCCCTCCCCACAAAAGACAAACAAACAAATCATTTTATCTCAATTCATTCTCTATCTACCTTTCAAAATACAAACAAACAATCATTATATTTCCCAACTTCACTTCCCAAAATTCATTTTCCCAAAAAATTTTGGGAGAATGCCCCAATTTACATCCAAACAAAGCCAAATTGTATTATGTTGCATAACTCCTACAATTTTAATTGAGATGGAAAATTTTTAGCATACAATCTAGTTGACCTTGCTTATGAAAACATGAAAAATAAAAGATCATTGGAGAGGATTAGAGATGCAAACGAACCGAGCCAACTCGCGAGCTTGACGAGTTGGCTTGAAACATGTTCGAGCTCGAGTTCGAAGAATTTTTGTTCAAAAGCTCGCGAGCTTATATTTTTTATTTAAAAAAATATTTATATATAAAAAAATATAATAATATATATTAATTTTAAATTTTTTTGTAAAATTATTTAACTTTTCGAGCTCAAGCCCAAAAAAATAGGCAAGCTCGACTCGGCTCATGTGCATCTCTAGAGAGGATATGATGCTACCATCTCTCTGGTAACAAAATAATGTGCATAACCACTTCTTTCATAGTTGGTGACTTGTTACATCCTTATTGAATTTGTGTTTATGTTCTTATAATGTAGATTATGTTTGGTTTTTTTTGTAGGGGTATATGTGCGCTGATTAAATAATATATGTAAATCAACTATCTCAATTGTTATGTGCACTTTTTTTAAGTGTCATAATGTCTGCAATGGCATCACATTATCCACATCTATTGGTGTAATGCAGGATAAGGATGCTTTTGCAGCTATATTGAGAAGGATATCAAAGATATTGAAGACTAATCGGCCAGGCTACGTAGTTCTGAGAGAGAGATAAATTATTGATCTTTGGCTATTGTACCCATAATATAATACCCTTTCATAAGTAGATGCTTTTATAACTCAGGTTGCAAGCTAGAGGAAATATTTAGAACATCAATGACACTTTCTTTTCCTTGAATTGGACAGATGAAGAGCTTGTATTTCCATCCTCTACTCTAGATATGGAAAGGAAAAAATGCTTAATCGATCGGTAAGCGGCCTTCGGACTCTCTCTCCCTTTTCCCCCCTGGAGGAAGAAAGATTAAAGAGGAAGGCGAAAATGCAAAGGAGAAGAAAAATAGAAGAAAAAGAAATATTGCCTCCGGTGAAAAAAAAGGTGAAGAGAGATAACTGGAAGGGAAAGGTAATGGAGTACCGCGGCACTGCCTCTTATCATATGCTTGTGTTATTGAGATTCTTAACATGTTTAGATATGGGATAATGTCTTAAATTAAATGATTTGTACACCATTTCGTACCCCAGTGTATTTATGTTGTGCTCTTATTTCGTTTTGTACTTGCATACTCCGAACAGGAAGAACTGAAAACCGGTCCTCAACCCAAGACTATGAGATGCTTGTTAAAATGCGTGATACACGTCAAGTATTTTTGGACTATAATTTCTCTTATTTTTGCGCATTTTCTAGTTCCAGTTTTGTGTTTTTTTTTTTTTAGCACCTTATGTACAGCACTTTCAGTGGGAATTTGAAAGCGCGCATCATAAGAAGTTCACGCTCATGATAAAACCCTCGTACTAATAAATTAGCAATTTCAAACTTTTGGGTTATTCTCTGTCCTTCAAAATAATAAAGTCACATTAAGAAAATACGATTCCATCCCCAGAAAAGTTTGAACCGGATTAAACTTAAATCAATCTGACACTGCTGCAAGTTTGTAAGCTGGTGCAAGTGGATTTATTTCAACCGGGTCTGGATTTATTTCAACTGAGTCTGATATTTTATTCTTTTTTAATAAAAAAGGTGCAATTCAATTGATGCCAAACCAGTCTCAAACAGAAGAACTGAAGACCCTGACCTAATAGCAGTCCCCACTACACGTTTTACCATCTACTATAGCAATACTAGTAAAATATTTAAATCCACCATGAAAATAGCGTGGCGGATAGTTGAGTGGGCATCTAGATGCTTATGTAGGAAATCAACAACCCAGCAATCAAAACAGAGGATAACCCATTAAAATGGGCGGCGGCAGACGGTGACTTGGGTGGCGGAGGCCCAAATCTAGGAGGGGGGTGGACAGGAATCGGAGGCCCGGGAGGTATCTCGTACGGTAGAGATGGCCCATGCGCCGGCGGCGGATGAACAGGAAACGGCGGCCCAACATGAGGCGGCGTAGGATGAACAGGCAGCGGCGGCCCAACATGAGGCGGCTTAGGATGAACAGGCACCGGCGGCCCAACATGAGGCGGAGGATTGTCAGGCCACGGCTGAACGGGCACGGGCAGCTTAAGGCCGTTATTGCAATTCTCTGGGTTTCCACTGCTTAGGTATCTGACACCTTCCTCATCCAGGGCAACGTGGTCCGTGTACATTCTGATAGGGTTTGTGAGATTGCATGATAGAAATTCCTCCAGGTCTTTGAGCTCTACGATGCTGTCCTCTGTTCCTGAGTACTTGAACCCTGTTCAACACCATGGCCGAAAGTTATCCCAGAAAGTAAGTCAAGTATTAAGAACAGATAAAGAACGATGAAGCCGAGCCAGCAAATCATGCATCAAATTAAACATAATATTTTAGGATTTTCAGTTATCCTTTTCACGGGTTAGGGTCAGCCTCTTGTTATAAGCAAACCCCAGAGGAAAAATTTGTCCAACTTCCCAAATAATCAACACGAGAACAAAGCCATATATCAATTAGCAGTATTACATACTAGTAGAAAGTAGTGCCTTATTTTGATCCCGTAGCACACAAATAAATGAGCCAACAAAAATCTAACAGCCAACAAATCAAAAACCCTTTCAGCTTAAACCCATAAACCACCGCACAACACAATTAATTTACCATCTTTCACAATTAATTTACCATCTTT
>JACGDI010001948.1:35288-57689 GCA_014898725.1 Jacaranda copaia
TGCTTCGAAAAGAGGATTGAATTCAAATGGTATTGCCTTTTGCTAGACTAAGTGGCTGTTTGGATTCATTTCCACACTCATTTTCAGTTTTTTGTATTTTTATTTTAGTAAAAATTAATTATGTGATGTGAAAATAAAAACGTGTTTAGATAAAATATTTGGAAATATAATGATTATATTATAAATGTAATAATTATGTTGATTTTAATATGTTGTAGGTGGAGAGAAATAGAAATAATTGAATAGAAAGAGAAGATATATAAATTATTGGAGAATATGTTTTGAAAATAAAAATAAAAATAACGTTGGGTGAAAATAGTTAAAAAGTGGTGATTTTTATTTCTGAAATCATTGAAAATGTGAAAAGGTGAATTGGAAATGAAACCAAACACCCCCTAAGGTGAAAGCTTCACCTTTTAATATTGGTTGAGTGATATTTAACTTAATGACATTAGTTTAATACATAAAATATAAAATAAGAAATTTGAACTTTACAAAGTCTTGATGTGTTTGTGTATAAATTAAAAAAAAAACAAAAATAAAAACAAAAACACATGTAAAGGGATCAATTAGTTCAACGGCCGTCTTTTTATTTTCATATATAGATTCAAAATTTAATTTTTAACGAACTTTAATTGCATGCGTGCACATATTAATTTATTTACAAAAAATAAAAAAATTGGCCAACATAAACTTTTATAAACCTTTTGTGTATTTTTAATCTACTAAAATAAAAAAGAATATGGAGTGTATTTAACAAAACATTAGGGTTGGTCAGAGTTTAAATTCTCTATTTAAATTGGTATTTATTTTTATTTTATTTTAAAATATATTTTATATGTTTGAATATTTTTTGAATTTAATTGTGAATTAGTTATTTATATATATATGATATATATATATATATATAAATATCCATATTTTATATTTTATATAAAATATTGTACCATACACTTATAAATCAGAATAAGAATATTAATTATAAACAATTTATACTTGCAATGTGTAAAAGTAAAACAATATGTCATAATTATGAGAAAGTGTTGCATCATCTTTTGGCATCCTTGTGAGTTGTGAACAACATGATTTTTTCACAATTGAATAATAATTACCCAGTTTTCTTATTTATTTATTTATTTTCATTTTTATTTTTTGCAGTTTCAAATTCTAGACTTCTAGTTATTTATTGCTTGTACATTCTGGCTGCATAAGTAATTGTGCCTTAGGTCATTAAGAAGATGCTCATTTATTGGCACACAATTGTAAATGTGAAATATTATTGTTATATAGGAATTAGGATGTCTTTATCACTCTCTCTCTCTTTTTGTTAATGCGATCATTGAAAGTTTTGAGGTGACATTATTATTTTAAATTTCTAAAAAATGGAAAATAAAATTAAAAGCTCCTTAAAATTATTCATACATGTAAAAAACTAATTAAAAGTATCTTATTCCCATCCAAAATAACCGTTCCATCAACTTTTCTCTCTAAAAAAATATCCAACGACAAATATTTTGATTAAAAAATTCTTAAATTATTGAATTAAGAAATATAACGAATTAACTTTTCTAATAGAAAAAATTTTCTTTAGATTGTTTAAACTGATTTGTATCAATAATTAACTTTAATAAATTAACATTTTTGGAGAAATACATTTCTTAGATTTCTAAAAGGTATATATTAATTATAGTAGACATAATTTTTGAAAAACAAATTAACTAAAAACATATTAAAGTTCATTCGAATTCACAAATTAATTTTTGTAAAAAATTTTGCTACAAATGATTGAAAACACTTTAAAAAATTATATTTTAAAATTAAATATTTATAAATAAAGAGTTCTTCGTGTAAAGAATTCTCATCCAAAATAGAGCAAACATCAATGATTGGGAATTTTGAAATAAAATGTGTTTGGCACGAGGCTTTTAATTGAAAAATAATTTTATGAGTTTTTATATAAAAGTTTCTTTTAAAGATTTTTTCAAAAATTTATCATGACAGGAAAAATATTTTGTGCAGTCAAATTTTATTTTTTTAAAAAAAGTTAATTTGAGATAAATGGAGAATATCGAGCTAATGACATATTTATAGAACAATTCAAAATATTATCTGAAAAAGCCAGTTGTACTAACTAAAATTTGTAAACATCCATGTTCTCACTTTTAACCAATACGTGTTCACAAATAGTTTGTACTTCCAGCACTTTTTTGTATATTTTTTTAATATATATATATATATATATATATATAAAGAACACCTTTGCTAAATTATTTTACTATTAAAAGCAATCTTCTACCATGTTAATTTAATTATTCTCTAACATTTGTCGACCTTTTTTCTTTTTGCCCGTTGAATTTTCTTAGGGCCTGCTTGAGTTGGAATTTGGATATTAATGAAGATTGCAATAGTGATAGATAAAGTGAGATTGGAAAATATATTAATGTGTTTGATAATGAAGATTGCCATATGAATTATCCACCATGTCAATCTCCCATGATCTCTATTGAGGTGTTTGATATACATTATTATTTTTATGATAATAAAATTGTCCTTGGTGAAAAATTCTTTCTCGAAAAGTTATGAAATGTATAAATAAAATAATGCATAAATTTGATTGATAATTTTGATATGTTCAGCCAGTCTAGTCTTACCCCCAAACTCACTACATCAACAGTTAGCAATTCCATATAGAGTGCGAACTTTGGATAAATTGCGGTTGGTCCCCAAATTTCATATTGCATATCAAACAGAAAATAACCGTATATTAGAAGTCATAGTTGATGCTAATATTGTGCCCCTTAAAAAATTGGTTGTCTTTGTCGTAAATTCAAGTGTAATATGGAAATATATGAAATGTGGATATGAGTTTTAAGGTTAATTGTAATTATATTAGGAATGTTTGGATATATTTCTCCAAAATAATAAATTGCAGGTTGGTCTGAAAATTTTTTCCTGCATATCAAATAACATATTACCCTATATTGGAAGTTATAGTTGATGCTACATATTGTGCACCTTAAAAAATTGGTTATCTTTGTGGTAAATTCAAGTGTAATATGGAAATATACGAAATGTGAATATGAGTTTTAAGGTCAATTGTAATTATATTAGGAATGTTTGGTTATGTTACCCCAAAATAGTTCTTAACAATTCTTGCTTATGTTCTAGTGAAGCACAATCAAATACATACCCAGTTTTCCTTCAATAAATTAAAATGGCTTTCTTAGAATACTCTCTCATATATTTCATTATTTCCAAAAAAATTTTATTTTTCAATATATACATACATATATATTATGTATATCTATCACATATATTTTGTTATTATCCTTTACAATAAAAAAAATCACTCAATTTCTTTTCACCTCAAAAACTCAATAAAAAACATTGATTTGACTGTCATAATAAAAAATGTCTATTTTTAAAATATAAATAAATATACAAAAACTCTCCAAAATTAATTTTTAAATATTCTCTAAAATATAACCAAAACTTTATTATGTTCCTCAATACAACTTTCACATTCTCTAATATCACTTTCTATATTTTTTCTCCCAAAATAAAATATTAAAATCACACAAAAAAATATAATCAAACATTATCATTATTTGTTCCTTATTTGAAGGTTACATTGCTTAGTAAGTACGGAATCCAACGGTCCCCATCGCAAAAATTCAAGCAGTTAACAATTTTGTATATATAGTTGCATTAGAAGAAAACAAAATCCCTATTTGACATTGGTGTTAGAAAGGTGTCGTATGATCTTTGTACATAAGTACGTGGTGGCTGGTGAAACTGTGAGGACAAACGAGACTAAATAGAAATGAAATTTGTTGCATCGCTTTATCAACATACAATCGGATTTTCGAAAATTGATAAGTTTAGGGCAGTGCTTGGTTTGGGGAACATAACTAAATATATACTCATTTTTCCTTCAAAACACTAAAATAGTTTTTTTCAATATATCCTCTCATATAATTCATAAAATTACTCAATTTCATTTTCACTCCAAAAATTCAATGAAAAAAGATTAATTTGACTGTTGTAGTAAAAAATATCTTATCCAAAATATAAATAAATATATCAAAACTTTCCTTAACAAATTTTTAATTAATTTTCAAATATAACCCAAAATTCATTATATTTTCCAACACAAATTTTACATTTTTTAATATCACTTTTAATGAATTATTCTCCCAAAATATGCGTTGAAATCACGCAAAAAAAAAAAAAAACCACAGCCAAACATTGCCTTGATGTTTGTGGTCATCCGCTTCCCGGCATGACTCACGCTCCAATTGTCATTGTCAAAGGAATCTCGTTTCTTCTTTTTTTATTTTATTTTTTCTGGGAAATGCGTGCGTTTAACCGCCCCCAGAAACAACAAGATTATTCTTCGAACTTTCTAAGCCCCGACTCCAGAAATACCGCCCCAAGATGTTCAAACTTTTAACACTCAAAATCTGCATTTCTGAATTTGAATCGCCCTCTGCGCTGTGTCTAACTTGAATCAAACGAGAATCGTTAAATTAAAACACGTAGCATTATTTCTAACACTTAATGGCAGTTTATATAGATTCATCTCCATGTTACTTAAATAAAAAAATTGAACAATTCAAACTTTAGTTTGAATAGGCAATGCCTCTTACGTAAATAATAAGTTGGAGCTTGACTTGTTATATATAATAATTTTTTTTCTTTTTAAAAATCAAGATAATGTTAATCATTTTAATAAATTCTAAAGTCTTGATCTAACTTGAAACTGTACTTGAAATGCCATATTCAATTAATACTCTGATTAAACTTAATCTAGGCCTTAACACACTAGTTATTTAATATGCTTCAAAGTTATATTACTTTTCAAAATAAATATAAGTACTAAATATCATACTAGTAGTCATACATATCGTCCTGTATGCATAAATTTATCTTAACTAGCAATCATGACAAGCTGCCCCTATGTGTATAAATTTATCTAATTATATATAATACCAAAATTAATGGTAAAAATAAACAATAACAAAAATTAAATTTGTAAATAATACAAATCAATAAACAACAATATAATTTTAACAATAACTAAACTAAATAATATGCAATACTACTTTTCAAATCAATCAATTTCAAAAAAATCGATAGTAGAAAATTCATCAAACCAAATAGGTGTGAAATACAAAATAATTTTAATCGCAAATAAATCAAGTTTATTTATAGTCAGAAATTGAATGATAGAAGGACGAATCTGTATCTAAACTTGTGTAATTAGTCTCTATTTAGAACTTATCAATTTGAACCAATTCCATTTTCTTCTTTCAATGGAATATAAACAAAACCTCAACAGTAGAACATTTTCATTTAAAATAAAATGTTGTTGAGATATAATTCCCCTGGAGAATTGAGAAACGGATCCTCAATATTGAGAATTCAAATGTGGTTTATGTAATTTTTTGATTCAATTGCAATTATACTCATAATTTTACTTGAGTGTTAATATTATGAGGGCAAATTTGAATTATTTAAAAGCTAGTATAAGATCTACACCTAATTTTAAATTATTGTTATTTCTACCATTAACATTAATTAATTATTACACCAATTCTTTTTAATATTTTAATGTGTTTTAGAAGGTGAAAATTGAAAATTTGATAAAAATAATGAAATGACTTCCATTTGTGATGGTAAAAAGACTTCCTTTTTATAATCATATAGATCAATTGTAATGATAAAAAATAAAAAATTTAGTTTGAAGATAATACAAATAAAAATACAAATCATAACCACACTAAATCATATGCAATATTGATTTTCAAATCAACCAATCTTGGTAAAATTAATAGTGAAAGATTACCAAAAAAAGCAGGATTGAATACAGAATATTCCAACGGCAAATACATGAGAATTATTTAGACCTTAGAAATTGAGTAAAAGACTAAAAAGAAGTTGCTATTAGTCTTTATTTAGGACTTGTGGGCTTAAAAATAGTAATGGTTGTGTCCACCTTTTTTTTCCAATGTTTTTTTCTTCTTCTTTCTATGAATATAGAAACAAAACATAAACAATGGAATATTTGTATCTCAAAAAACATATATTAAAATGCTCTTCATAAAGAGAATTGAAGAACCCACCTTCAATGTTGAGAATTAGAATGTTGTCCACGTAATATTTTGATTCGATGATGATAATAGTCATAATTTTGTTGGATGTTAATATATATTACATCTAGAGGATAAATTAGGATTTTTCAAAGTTGGATGAGAACTATCCAATTTAAGGTTTGTGTCATTTCTATTCTTACACCAACTCTTTTTAATATTTAAATGTCTTTTAGAGGGTAAACATTAAAAAAATGATAAAAATATTGAAATAACTTCTATTTATAAGAGAAATAAACCTTCCTTTTTACATTAAATGAAGAAGGATAAGAAGGCTAACCTATTAAGCTTTACGTGTTTTCTATAAAAAAGCATAAGTCTAGCCAATTTAATTAAAAAAGCCATCTTTTAAATTTTGACCTGATTTTTTTATTAAACATGCAAGCCATAGGCTCTAATGGACTCTCTATCAAGACTATATAAGTACCCCTACCAAATTGTGACGAATATATATTCATTATTACTATTCTATTTATTTTTTAATCTTTGTATTCATCCATTCAGTATCATCCAGACCTAAGTGTTGGAGGATTTTCATTTTGCCTCTTTCAGTGATCGTAATCTTGATTTGCTTAGATTTTATGTTTGACCTTTCCTATCATCAACCCAAACCACACAACATATTGGAGTACGAAATAGACTAATGAGAAGCGACTTACGACAATTCCAAATTAAACTTGATAATAATCAAATTTGTTTGTCAAATATAAAACTTGGTCAAGCCTAATGTATATTGTCCCATCAACATGCATTTTGAGGAAACTTTCTTTTTAAAAACATCAAAAGGTGGGAGATGAGAATACCTTATACTAGAATGAAAACATTTGATTCCTCCTGTAATATGGGATAAGAAAGGAGAGCACCTTATAAACTGAATGAAGACCTTGAACTCCTCCTATAATATGGGATAAGACCAGGAATTATGATTATTTTACTAGCTGATGAAAGCATGCAAATAAATAATGGAAGACAAGAGAACATAGCAAGATTAAAGAAAGAATTAGTACTTCTTCCCGGAAATTGTAGCACCCTGGAGCTCCCCAAATTAAAGGTTTTTAATTTGTGCTTAGTGGCCTAAACAACAAGATGATTATACTCCTTTGATTAAGTTTTGCACATTATATGATTATAAACTCACATGTGGAAGTGGAACTACAACATGACATTTTACAACACTTTGAATTCTTTATTTCTTTCCATATTTCATTTTTTATTTCAATTTATCAAATATATATCAAGTCTATTTAGTTTTTGAATCAATTATTTTTATAAAAAAAATATTTGATACATTTATATATTTTCATAAAATAAAATAGAAAATAAAACCCAAAATAAAATAGAAATCAGACTGATTTTACAAAGGTGCAATATAAGCATGCAAATAGTCGAACTTATAGTATATAATAATGTTAAGGAACCACTCATTCAATCGTAAGTTCTTTGGGGGAATGGAATATGATAATATCAGCTTCCTCCAGCAACCTAAAGTAACCTTCCTTTTAAGCTTCCCACTCCCGCTTCCGCCAATCGAACTAACACACAGTTCTTCCTTTTCTTCTTCTCCTAATTCGTCAATCTTTTGCCGCTTCCCGGTCGAGGGTAAACTCATTCTTGGAGTGTGAAAAGGAGTACTGTTGCTAAAATCCGGGGAAGAAGGGTAAACCCTCTTGCCCCTTTGCTTGGAAACTTGAGGAATATTCAATGCTGGTGAATTCATCAGACAATCCTGCAGAGTCATCGTAGGAGTTTCTACTTGCACTAAATTTGCTTCTTTTAATGATGCCGGCTGGGGAGAATTCTCCGGCTGGTTTTCTGAAGTTGATTGCTTCAAGAAGCAGAGCCTTTGTCCCATTATTGCATCATCAAAATCAGCAACATAAAGTGAAAATAATTATGCGAGGCGGGAAATGGTTTGCAGAGGAAGCATAGAGTGGATTATTACAAGGCAAGCCTGGACGATGGCATCCATGGAAAATGTGCATTGTCGGATACTATGATGGATCTGTACTGTTTGTCGATATACTCAGAGATTATGGTCTTGGTATTCAGAAGAAACTAAAATTGCTGTTTAGAATCTGTCTTCCAGCAAGAAAAGAGATTGGCATTAAAACTTTTCGCTTATTTGCCAAGGAGATTCTGACAAAAGTGGGCGATATGATCAAAGCAGATTATAGGATCCCATTTAAGGATGGAGTGAGGAATCAGGGGGTTCGATCGTAGGGAGAGTTAGATTCAAGATCTACGTTGGGGCTATGTTCTTGGAATACGTATATAAGAATTCATCCATATTTTGTTTTTCCTTCGTTGTGATTGGAACTTAGAGGCCAAAAGGTTCTGCTTTCTCAACGTCTTCCAACTGCGGTTATGTATTATCAGCGGATGGCTTTTGGTTTCCCGATTCGCCGCATCACAATTTTAGCGCACAATAAGTAAACAAAAGAATAGTTGATGACTAGAGGTCGAGTTTACTGTGTTTATGATAAATAAATCTAACTTATTTTACATGTGGTATAGACTCGTGTCAAATAATGAATTCTTAGTGTAATTCGCTCTAAAAACTAATTCGAAAAGTGAAAATTATTCAAAATCGCGTATAAAGATTGCTATTCATTTATTTCATCAATGTAGAATCTAACACACCTTGCGCATGTTTAAAATAAACATATGTAGCATGTAGTAACATGAAATA
Source organism: Jacaranda copaia (assembly GCA_014898725.1). Lineage (NCBI taxonomy): Eukaryota > Viridiplantae > Streptophyta > Magnoliopsida > Lamiales > Bignoniaceae > Jacaranda > Jacaranda copaia. The sequence goes on from JACGDI010001948.1 coordinate 44,130, forward strand.
GGTAGCCTAATAACACTAGGTAACCTAACATCGAGAATAGGGGGCTTTGATACTATGTCAAATAATGAACTTTGGGCCTAATTCACTCCAAAAGTTAACTCAAAAGCTAATAATTATCTAAAATCATATATAGATATCACTATTTATTTATTCCATTAATGTGACATCTAACAACTCGAGCTCATATAATATTTTCAAAATCCCAATTTTGAGGCATCAATCTAAAATTTAGTAAGCGTGCTCATGCATGGTTAAAATAATTGGGATGATTCATATATGAAATTTAAATCAATTATGATTGAAAATGTTGAAGCGAACAAGTACATAAAGAGCTAAGTGGTTAACAAATGTTATTGTGATTAAATGAAATTAAAATTATTATATCATGTGATCATGATAAGATTTATAGTCAAAGTGCTTAAAGATATTGTTCTGTTGCTATGCATTTAATGGAGGGGTTCTGTGATGATGATGAGATCTGTCACTTAACATGGGGCTGAATTGGAGTGGCCATCTAATAGGAGTTTTATTCTAAGAAGGCATTTGTAGGGGTGTAAATTGATATTAAATGAATCAAATGTATTATTTTTATATTCGTATTTATATAACGTTTTGAATATTATGATACAGATATAAATTTGACGGATATTTAAGAATAATATCAGAATTTGTATCCGTCGGATATCGGTCGAATTCAGATATATTCGTATTCGATTATAATTATTCAAATGCATTCATATTTGATTAAACTTATCCGTATTTAAATTATTTTTTTGATATTTATATTCGATGATAATTATTTAGATATTTATTTACGAATATTCAAAATGTGAATGAACATATAACAAATACATAATTTAATTACTAGAAGGAACTATATAATTTCATTAAAAAGAAAGCAATCAAACAAATAGCATAATTTTTAATTAACAATTGACTTTATAATTGATTATTAATACTAATTAATAATAATAATGACATTTAAGCGTATTAATTATAAAGTCAATCAATAATAAACCAACAATAATTGTGTAGATTAACTTTATTCTTCAATTTTTTTTTCCATATTACAATAATTTATAATTTTTTTTCTTCCTAGTTTTTCAATTATAATTTATATATATACTTATATGGATCATGAGACTTTTATTAAAAAAATATAAATAATATATTATTTAATAAATATAAATTCGAAACAATATTAAACGGATCGAAAACACATTTACCATATATGTATCCATTTATAATTTGATATTTATTAATTGAATATGGATAATATCTGTTTTAAACGGATGCGAATAAATTTTGTATAAATAGATACAAATACGAATGATAAATGAATTTCGAATATCTATTTGCAATCCTAGGCATTTGAAAAGGAGGTTGTGAGGGAGAATATTTATATTCAAGCTTTATTTATCTAAATTTATTGATGTGAAATAAGATCATATATCACCTGTAAGTAAGATCATATAAAGATTTTTGTATGTTGAATTTTGTCAAATTCCCTTCAGGAAATATATTATTAAAGAAAGAACAACTTTGAATTTGAATTAAAATTTAGATCGAGTCGAATTATATCCATAATAAAAAAATACATTCGCACAAATCTTTAACTTTTTTCGAAAATATATTTTATTAGCAGGGGCAACTTTTTGCAAATAGAATGACACCCCACATGACCAAAATTTTTAGCTTCAAATTGAAACTCTGCCTATGTTTTCTTATTTTTTGTATGATTCAAAAAGTCCACATATGATTATTTTTATTAATCGACAAAACGTACCATGCCGATTAAACAAAGACATGTACACTATTAATTACCGTGCGGCCAACGCTGAGGTTCCGGTCGTACTCACGCTGCCATCAATTTCTCTTGAATATCAAATGGATTTGGCCGAAATGTTGGCCTCGCAAATAAAAAGTTGGTGAGAAGATTCAACGAAGTGATCATCATTTTCACGGTCACTGTATTCTGTCAAACTTATTTACTTTGTCTATTTACTTCTATGAAACGTTAGCCACTTTGGTCTTTGGGCGGTGGGTGGTTTATTCAGGTTGTTTGTCAGGATAATAAATGACTTGCTTCCTCTGAATATGCATGCGTGGTGATAGAATTACTTGCCATTTGCCACGTGTGTTGTTTTCTAGAAAAATCAAATGAAAATCTATGGCAACCGATGTTTTTTGCAAGATGTCCATTAATGAACGGTCCAACACTTTATCTTTTCCGCGTGAAGGAAATGACTGGTGGTGGTGGATCAATCTTTTTTGCATTCATCTTATTGTTTGAGATGATTCTAAAATTGACAAGTTTTGAATTTTATTTGTTGGAAGTTTCTTATCCCATAATTTTGAACAAGCATTCCTCGTATTTCTCAAAAGATTAATTATTTATTTTAGTCACTTATACTTAACTAGAAGACCATACACATCTGAACCCATTCTAAATAATTAATATATTTTTTTTATTTATGTACACACATATTAAGAATTCATAAGAATTTAAACATTTGATCGAACCCCTCCCCTTCCCATTTATACACACGCACGTTGGTTTCCGCTATGTTCGAATCTTCAAAACCTCATATATTATGTTAAGGCTCATGTTATTAATTCAAAAACCACTCGACAAATCAAACACTTATATATACTAGTAACTTTGACACATTCAATATATGTGTTGCAATTTTTATAGTATGAAAATAAATAAAAGCACTTATTTTCTAGATGATATTAATATTTTTAATAATTTTATGATACTATAAAAAATTTTATATAAATAATAATGATAAAAATATGATAAAGTTATAATTGTGAGTTATAAAACGATGGATTGCATATGATAATTATTACATAATCATGAGGATTAGAAAAAAAAGATTTGAAAGCATTTTCGACACATCACTTAAAAACACACATACTTAAAAAAAAAAAGAATAAATATTTTATTAGTAGTATAAATAACGGCAGTATCATTAAACCAACTACCACTTGACAAATAATCACTTAAGATTGTGAAAATATTAAATGGATTGGCTGACCCATCCAACTGCAAAGCAGCCGTCAATTAGCTCTAACGGCCTCGCCCATCCAAACTTCTTGGGGCGCTCGGCCAGCCTAGCAGATATGCTGGACACCTAGTTGGCCCATAGGCTTCTCGAAAAATATTGGGCTGATTAACACAACTGGTGCCCAATGCCAAAAAATACAGAGAAAATCTCAACCTTATTAATAGCTTAATTTACGATGTTTTATTTGACTGGTGACATCTTCAACACAAATTAAACCACTAAGGTTTTGTTTTCAACTTAAATTTTCATTTTCAATTCAATTTTTAAAATAATAAATCATCAACGCCTTCCTATTTTTACTGGACATCCTATTTAATTTCATTTTTATTTTTTCCTAAATCTATTATTTCGTTCTATTATTACATGAATTAAATTCAAATTTAATTTGATATAAAATACCCACTATCATTTTAAAATAATTAAAAATATAAATATATATATTTTTTTTAAAAAGTCTTTTTAAGCATAAAAAAATTAAATCACCTAAATGTTCAATAATTTACTTATCATAAATCCTAACCATTAATTTCAAATAGAACATCTAAATAAAATTTTACTTTTATTTTTAAAATTATAACTAATTTTTTTGTTGTTAAAAATTATTAAAATAAAAAAAATATCCAGATGGACCTTAAATTAATTGATGTGAGGCCTAGCTAAGTCTAGGACTAATTTAGTCCAACAATGATATTCAACCAAAACTCAAATTTATTTTATTGAGTGAACTAAATCGACTTATTATATTAAGCGAGTAATATGAGTGTTGATCTAACCTAAATCGACAAAGTTGACAAATATATTCACAAAAGTATAGCTATTTAAATGAATAGATTCCATTTAATTTAATTTAATTTAAGCTCAACTGAGTTGGATTCAAGATAAATAGATTTGGTATGAATTTAAATAAGTGAATTAAAAATGGGTCGAGTTGAGTTTAGAATGGATTCAATGCGCACGCATGGAAAAAGAAAAAAGAAAAAAGAAGAAGACGAAGAAGAAGAAAGAAAATATTTTTTTGACTAATTCTACTTATTGAAAAAATGAATTTAAAATATAATAACATCATAAATATATTTTTTACATGTTATTTAAAAATTAAGACCGAACCCAGCCAAATATAAATTTAGCTTGTAGAGCGAAATCCATTTTGTCGGCTCCTCTGAAATTGGACCTTTCTATGAATCCATCTTCATGGGCCCAAATAATCTCGCGGAGATTCTATTGAAAATAATAATGGCCCATTGGTGGGAAAATCAGCCAATCGACCAGATCATCTATCGTACGGGTACGGCCATAAGTTCCCCAAATCAAGATTAAAAATCTCCCTGGTGTACAATAATCTTCTGTATTTTAAACGTTATCACTACTGTGGGACAAGTAGTTCAAAAGAATGTACCTTGGGAATATTATTATCTCCTCGTCGCGAGCCGTCATATAAAAGGACACACGATTGCACGTAGACAACGGGTTGTCCAAATTCGTAGGTACAGATCAAGGGTTTTATGCAGTTAAATTTCCTCCTATTGGAAACGTATGAATATTGCAAAATTCAGAAATTAAAGTCCATCAGGATGCACCTAACCCCAAACCAGGATAAATTCCAATTATAGAGGCAACTTGTTCTTTTCATTTTGGCTTCACCATACACATCTGTAGGAGCCTAACAATTTGGTGATCAACAGTAGTTTTTAACCCGAAAGGTTCAATGAATGTGGACTAAACTTGGCCATTGGACTGAACTCACGCCCTCGAGTCACTTCAGATTTTGTTTTCTTGTAATTGTTTTATTTATTTATTGCATTATAAATAATTATAATATTTTCTAAAAGAATATTTAATTACATATTAGATACATCTAAAGTGTATTTGTAAAATAAAATATATAATAAAACCGCCAGATAATGACATAATTTCAAAATAAGTAAGAAATTCAAATATGAACTAGCTACTTTCAGACCCTAGTGAGTATAGTTTTTCTGCAATTTTATTGGACAAATATGTTCATAATATAATATAATTAATTGAGTGTGAGTACATTTCATCATTTGGAAAACTCACGGTCACCAATTTAGGATGCCTGTTGATATTGCAACAGTAAAATTCCTAATATAAGAACAAAGATCCTTTGGAGGTGCTTTCTGCCCTTTTAGTCAAAGAGCCGAACAATATTTTCATCAGTGGACGTCTGGTTGAATTTACAATTTTCTAAAAAATATTTTATAAGAAATTCAAAATTTTGCAAGATGCTATAAAGTGTAAGGCTATTGATTGGTTGAATCTATACCAAATCAGTGTTATCAATATATGTATTCAAATTGAACTTGATGTCGTAAGATCGAACGTCATTATATTTATCATAGGTCAAAGGGATGACTAGGGTTTTGGTCTATGTTAACGAGTCAAACAACCAAATTTCAGATGATATGTGTGTTTGAGTGCATGTGTGATTCTAAGATGGTGATATAGGAAAATATTGAGTGGCTGATGTCTCTCGTAGGATTGTAAATAAATATTCAAAAATTCATGTACTGTTTGCATTCGTATCTGTTTATACAAAATTTATTCGTATTTATTTAAAGTGGATATTATTAGTATTCAATTAATAGACATCTAATTATAAATGAATATGAATTTGGTAAATGCGTATCCAATTCATTTAATATCCGTTATGAATATATATTTATTAAATAATATATTGTTTGTATTTTTCAATAAAAATATCATAATAATTGGAAAGAAAAAAAGAATAAATTTAAAAAATTATTATACTATAAATAAAATTGAAGAAGAAAGTTAATTACCTTAATTATTGTTGGTTAACTTTATAATTAATATATTTAAATACCATCATTAATATTGATTAGTACTAATAGTCAATTATAAAGTCAATTATCAATTAAAATTATGTTATTTGCTTGACTGCTTTCTTTTTAATGAAATGGAATGCTTCCTTCTATTAATGAAAATTATATATTTGTTACAGGTTCATAGATTTATATATTTGGATATTCATAAAAAAATGCCTAAATAATTATCATCAAATATAAATATCAAAAAAATAATTTAAATACAAATAAGTTTAATCAAATATGAATACATTTGAATACTTATAATCGAATATTATATTCGAATTCAATGAATACTCAATGAATACGAATTTGGATATCATTCTTAAATATCCGTCAAATCTGAATTTATATCCGAATATTGAAAAAATAAATAGATACGAATATGAAAATAGTGTATCCAATTCATTTAATATCTATTTATACCCATAATCTCTCATAAGTTCTTAAAGCTTTAAATGAGGAAATATTTATAGTGACAATAGAATTGAACATTTATTATTCGTTTGGCGTGGCTAAGGATCCTCCCCTACACATGACACGGCTAAACGGTAAGGATTGTCCCAAGATTTGGATTCAGGTTGGGTCAGTGATCCGACCCATACAGAAAAGGACATGGATCCTTTAGGTATTTAGTGGATTTCACCAAGTCCAAGGGTATTCTAGTTTTTTAGTAAATCTTTCCATTATTAGAATCCAATATCATATAACATCTACCTTCGGGAATAATTAACATAATATTTGAAGTCGATTGATATCCAAAATTTTAAAAAGAAAAAAATTAAAAATAATATAATATTAATGACAAAATAAAATTTGTCACAATGACATATATTAAGTAGTAACAACTTTTATTTTATTATTTTGTCACATTATGATTCAATAGTGACAAAAATTAATATTTTGCGTTATTATCATTAATAACTAGTGACTTCTTAGTGGTGACAGCCTAGTGAAAATATTATTCTTGTCACTATTTAATTTGTAAGTATTATTAAGGTGACAAAACAAATTATTTCATCACCTAATATATATAACTAGTAATAATTTTTACATTGTAACTTAATATTTTGTTACTAATTTATTTTTTTTCTTATAGTGAAAATCAAGTCCAATTTTTTAAATTTTGTTTTGAATAATAAGAAAAATATTTTATATTTTTAAATAATTTATGTGAAATTTGAGTTTTCAACAACCTTCTATTATTTATTGCCCCAAAAGTTAAAGACATTCTTGGTTTTATTTTCATTCTATTTTCTATTTTCATCATTTTCCAAAAAAATGAAAAAGTTGTTAGTGAAGACGAGTTGAAAATAAATTTATATTTGGATAGATTATTGAAAACGTAATAATTATATATGGTTTAATATGTTGTAGCTAAAAAAAATAGTAATAATAAAATAGTGAGAGAAGATATATAAGTTATTATAAAATATATTTTGAGAATAAAAAAAATATCATTGAATAAAAATATGTAAAAAGTATGAGTTTTAATTTTCAAATAATAAATGCGAAAAGGGGTTTGAAAATGAAACCAAACAAGCCTTATGATAAGCCCTTATTTCACATTATGTGTTGGTTCATAAGTAAACCATTGTGCATAACTAGTACATCTGACCTTTTTTCTTTCTTTTAATATTATGTACAAATGTATTAATTTAATAAAAATTACTAAAACTCGAATTTGAATATTTAACATCGAATTTGATTCATGAAATATTTTAATTCATTAAAAATTCTAAAATTTGAACTGAAATCGAACTAAATTCATACAAAATTCAACCAATTGACAATCCTAATAAAGTGTTTAGTAATTATTAAAAAAATTATAAACTCTTATAATAAGAGGTTAAAAGTTTATCAACTCTTTTAAAGAAATAAAGAGATCCCAATTTATTTTTAATATTTTTGTAAGTTTTTTTTTTATTTTAATCATATTAATTACAAAATCATCATTACTAATATTTTATAAATTTTTAAAATCTTATTTCATCCAAGTACTTTAAAAATTTATTTTTAAAATAAAATTAAACATCTTATAATTTTTAAAAATACATTATGAAACATAATAACTTACAAAATCTTTCAAATAAATGCAACTAAATACCTTCTTAATTAACTTCCTCCATTGTTGTGCTCAATTTGATGAACTTTTACCATGGATCCAACTTGTGTCTCTCTCTTTCCGCGATCTCTTCGTGGGATCCTACCAAGTGAATTTTTCAAGCAATATGGAACTCAATTTGGCCACCAGAATTAATTTTATCAATGATAGGCTCAATTAAAATATTGAAGATAGAAAGAGATATAATGTAACTCATGTTAATTGTTTTATTCACACAAAAATAAATAAATAAATAAATAAAATGAATTCCCCAATGTCCAAATTCATAGTCAGAATTACATATTAGTGAGACGAACAAAGAGCAAGAAAAGTAGGGAATAATAAGAAAAATGGATCCCAATGGTACTCCCAAAGTCAAATTAACAAATTGAATTAAAGAACGAAGTGCATGTAACAAAAACATAAAAGAATAATTAATAAAGGAATTAAGATGATAAAATATTTGATAAAAAATACAAAAGAAAATAACATATACACAAACACATGCCACCACATAAGTGAAGTCAACTCGGTATTAATCAGTCAGTCAATAATAGAATTAAAATAAGTTACTCAAGATGCAAGGCTTTCTTTGGTGCTGTTTAGGTATTTTGGGAAAATGAACACCGAGAAATTGGATTGAAAAATATATGAATATTTCGTTTTATCTTAGAAAGAATAATATGTTTGATTTTATTTTAAAGATGATATTTTATATTATAAATATTAATTTATTATTTTTTATTTGGTCAATGAAGTGAAAATATGATTCTTTACTGATATTTTTATATATGTAAATTTTAATGCAAGAAGCGATATATGTGTGTGTATGTGCGTGCATATATATATATATATATATTGATTATATTTGTTTTAAAAAATAGAAAGAAGGGATATGTTTAAGATATTTTATGGCTGTTTTAGATAACATCCTTATAAAATGCACTAAAAAGATTTAATTTCATCTATATGATCTAAAAATATTTTGACAAAATAAATTAATAAAACCGATCAAAGCACAAGTCTTCGAATTAAGTAAATATTGCACATACTTTCGCTGCTCAAAGGAAAGTGTGGTACACGTCATTTCATTAAATTCTTATTTTGAATTATTGTGATAAAATTGTTCAGATTGCATACTGAATGTGGTCTGAATTTTGCGTCCAGGTTCATTAATCCTATTCTTAACTGCTACAAAACGACAAAATTGACTGCGTTTTAATTCTTCTGTGCACCTATTTTCATACATATATATCGAGAGAATGTCTTCATCTTTACCTTGAGTGACTCCATAGCTTCTCCACAGGACCGGAATGTTAACACCATTTTGCCATCATCACGACATTGCTAAATCATTCATCCAATTCAGAACAAACCTTTTCTTTCCCTCTCTCTATAAAAGTATAAAGAGCAATAAGGCTCGCCTTCAAATTTTTCATTCTCCCCCAAAAGTGATAAAGAGTTTAGGATTAAAAAGAGGAAAAATTGCAGCCCCAAAAATGGTGAATATTCAGGTGAAGTTCAAAAGGATTGCGGCCGCTTTCGACGAGGTGGCTAGGGTTAGGTCATCGGAGAGCAGCGGCAGCGAGCACATGGCGGATTTGTCCGATCTAGTGAACTCATTTTTTGAGAGAGAAATTAGAGAACAGCGATCTAGACAAGAGGTTGATGATGCGAGTGAGATCATCAATGATGAATCTTCAAGCAGCTCTGCAGATTATGAATTTCAGGATTCTTTGAAGAAATTATTTGATCGCGATCAGAACGACGACGTTAAAGGAAGCGTTCATGCAGAGGTGGAGGAAGCGTTGGGCGAAGTTAACAATAACTCGTCGCCGGATTTTAAGCGGCGGCTGATGGCCCGGTTGCGAAACAGAGGCCTCGATGCCGGTGAGTTTTTGGGAATCTGAATTTATGTAAGTCTGATTCGAAAGGAGCAAACAATCTGTTTTTAATCTCTCTAATAACATATGATAGGCCTTTGCAAATCGAAGTGGGACAAAAATGGCCGCAATCCGTCGGGGAATTACGAGTACATCGACGTAAATGCAGGCGGAAACCGCTACATAATTGAAGTTTTTCTCGCCGGAGAGTTCACAATTGCACGTCCAACGGCTTGCTACGCCTCATTGCTCGACTTTTTTCCCTCAATTTTCGTCGGCAAGCCTGATGAGCTGAAACAGGTGGTGAGACTAATGTGCAGAGCCATTAGAAAGTCCATGAAGAGCGTGGACTTAAACGTACCGCCGTGGCGCCGCCTCCCCTACATGCAATCCAAGTGGTTTGGCCCTTACAAACGAACCGCTAATGAAATTCCAAGCCATAAAGTGTCGTATATATTCCGGGAAGCGACCGGAAATAGATCGGTGGGTTTTGTGCCGGCGCCGGGAGTTTCTCCCCATTGCGGAGTGGAATTTACTGCTAAAACTGGCGTTAGAATTGGTAACTTGGCTGCAGCTTTGAATCAAAAGGAAATGCTGCTCTAAGTTGTGCGAAATTTTCCTCGCTAAGCAGACAATTTCGCTGGATTCAGGTAATATTTACCAATTTGGCTAGAAAATTTATGGCTAAAGTTCAGCTTGCTTGTTCATCTCAAGGAAGCATATGGTGATTGCCAACGCCAGGGGCAGTTTAGCAGATGTAAATTATTTCATATCAGTATTATAAATTATTGCAATTTTGGGAATCTTTTCTAATTCTTTGTTCGAAATGCCTGCTGTAATGTAGAAAGGGATTGGGTTGAAAAAAATCTAGGGTTAGATCTTGGAGGATTAGAAATATTATTGGATTAGTTATTATGTTAAAAGATTACTGGATTATTGCAGGGCTCCGCTTTGATCTGGATTCATGTACGCTATGCTTCAATAGTCATATTTTATCAACTCTTTTGGCTGCTATATTGTATTTATGTTCCACCCAATATCTTGAAGTTTGGCATAAGAGAACCACTCAATTGTAATATTTGGTCGTCAGCTAATAATGAACTCGCATGGGTTTTATTCTTAACTGGGTAATGGAGATGATATTTTTTAATATTATATTAAGAGTAGTTAGAATTTTTAGGAGAAGATGTCATTGATTTGATTAAAAAATAAATCTCAAAAGTCCGATGAAACTAAGGTAATTGATGAAAGGAAGAATAACAAATAAAGTAACTATTGAAGTTGAAGGATTTGGATAAGATTTCTCAGTTCTTTCCCTCGTTTAAAAACAGGCACACGTCGTTTGCCTCGTTTGGTTCGATTCCCGAGTGATAGAAGAAAGATCTCATTTGTTTTTAGTTACCTTTCTCTTGATTGACGAAGGAAAAGATCAAATTTCTCTCTTGAATGCTTGTGTTTTCTTTTATAATTATCATTCTCACTTGTGTCTTCACATGACCGCATCAGATTGAATCCATTGTTTTTCTAAAAAGAATTACTAATCTGACCAAAATTTTATTTAGTTATCTTATTCAAGCTTAAAATCCATTTATTTTTATTTCATGTCCACAATCCATTTATTATAAAAAGAAAATATATTATTATTTTTATAACATTATTTTTATTTTTAAAATACTTTCTTTAATAACTTATATATATATATATATTCTATTTTTATATTATTATTTCTACTTCTTTCTACGTATATTCTATTAAACACAACATAATTATTATTTTATCAATAATCTATTTAAATACAAATTCAATTTTACTCACTTTTTAAATTCTTAAAATAATAAAAATAAAAATAAAGCCAAAAGGCCCATGCCTTAGGATGCATTTCCATGGCTCATTCTCAACTTTCAGCACTTTCAAAATTGAAAAGAAAATATTAATGAATGTACGTATAAAAATAAAAACACTTTGGGTGATTTACATTTAACATATGAAGTACATTGAGTATAGATTCTAAAACCTACGTAATTTATAAGCTTCGTACATAAAAAAAAGAATTTTTTTGGAAGAAAAAAAATAAAAGACTGCATATTTTGACATTATTAATAATTTATGAATATTTTTATGTCAAATTTAATTGATTCTGGTAAATGTCATATATGAGAATAGCATGGCAAGATAAAAAATAAAAGTGGGTAACATTTTTAAATTAAAAAATATATATTTTCAGTGTTAAAGTAATATAAAAAAGGTACTCGTTTAGAAAGATAATCAAACGGCCTTGAATGTTGAATCTCCAGCCGTATTCACTTTCCCAAACACGCCAAACAAATTGAGAAAGAAAATAAAATATAAAGGCAAAATTGCAAGAACGTAAACGAAAAGAATGTGAGAAGTTCGGTAAGCAGATATGTCGACGATCGAGATCCGTAGATCCCGAAAAACAACAACCGGCCAGATAACTTCTCCATTGGATATGGCTACAGCCGCTATTGGCAAGTCAAGATCAAAGGGTACTTCGTTCACCCTTGCTTGGAGTACATGTAGCCTTCTTCTCATTTAACAATTTAAATGGAAACAGCAGTTAGATCTTATGAGCAGTTTATGTGAATGAAGACGGAAGAGAAATGCAGTTGCGATGCAGGGTAGAGAGCCATTGTGGTCGAGCAGTTGGAGAACCCTAGCCGGTGAGCGGGGTTTATAAAGAAACCAGGGGATTGGGCTTAGGAGATGGCCATAAAACTGGGGATTGGGCCTCATTTTTTCTCCTTTTATTCTCTGTCCGAAAATTGGGCCCGTATCTTCACTTGCAGTTAGAATAATTATTTGTTAATTGTCTTTTAAATTTCGAATAGTACAGCAGGTGATTGTGGAATCAAATTCGCAAGTTGTTATTCATGTTATTATCAGAAATAACTATGTTGTGTCTGAACTTGGTCAAATTATTAAGGACTGTAGAAAGCTTAAAGAAAATGTAGCATATCTTCAAATTGAATTTGTTAAAAAATTTACGAATACTGTAACTCATGTTATTGCAACGGCTTTAGGTTCTTTAATTGATCATGGGGTATGGAATAATATTTCACCATAGTTTATTGTAATTCATTGAATGCTAATTTTGCAATTTAATAAAACTTTTTATTTCAAAAAATATATATATCAAATTAATTATTAAAATTCTCAAGCTTTATAAATAATATAAATAACTATTATCTAAATTAGGGATGTAAATGAACTGAGTTAGCTTGCGAGTCTAACGAGTTTGCTTGAAAAGTGTTCAAATTCGAGTTTGAAGATTTTGAGCTTGAGCCAAGTTCATAAAGATTTTGAGCCAAGCTCGAGTCAAATAATTATTGTTCGTAAGTTCGCGAGCTTATATATTATTAATATATATAATATATTAATTTTAAATTTTTTTAATAAAACAATTTAACTTTTCGAGTTCGAATCCAAGTATGAACTCAAGCTTTTAGTTTGTTAACGAATTTCAGCCTAACAAATCAAGTCGAGTTGAAACGCACTCGAACAAGGACCCGAACTTTAATTTTCTTAACTCGTCGAGCTCAAGTTTAAAATTAAAAAAATAGCTAAAACTCAGCTCGGCTGCATCCCTAATCTAAATTCACCTTTCATGTCCACAAATCATACACACTAGATAA
>JACGDI010001948.1:57814-72201 GCA_014898725.1 Jacaranda copaia
CCCCCCCCCCCCCACCCTCCTTCCCTCTATGTTCTTTTATTAATAAAGCAGAAGTTGAGCCTCACCAAGGTAGGTTTGGACAAATTTATTAAAATTAAGCCTCCCAATGTGATTGGATTGTAAAATCTAAAATGATAAGCTGCAAGTTGCTATTTTATCTGTGGGTGTTGGTTGTGGGAGAAGAGATTGGCAGAAAAGTTGTTCATTTATTTATCTTTTGTGAGCACTTTTTCTTTTCCCAACACTTAAACTCGCATCCATAATTTATGGACATTCAAGAAATATCTTATAAAATTCCATATTAAAACAGTTGATATAAGCATAAGTGTTGAAATCAATGTTAACAAAAATTGAAATTATAAATTTGCTTAAAATATAATAAATAAAGTGAAGAGTGTAATTCGAACAATTATAGCTCTAACTCAACGGTGAGAAAGTGGGGGGGAAAGGAAAAATACATAAATGAGAGACAAGAATAATTTAATTAAAAGAGAGAGAGAGGGTTGAAGTGAGAACTGTAGAATGAACAATTATAAAAGAAAATATATATTTTGCTGGTTGTGTTGTGTGCGAGTAAATTTTAAAATCAAATCTGTCATTTGATCTATAAAATTCGAAGTATTTATTTTTTGAACTTGTAATTAGTTCTATAAATATTTAAACCGGTAGGTTGTTGATGAATTCGGATAAATTTAGCGGGCGAACCGAACTTGAGTTGTTTTATAGACAACCATAACTAAAACTCATTAAGAACGTGTAATTTGTGAATAAAGTGCTATTTGCCGCGAGGTTTACAAATCTCTTCAAAGTTATAGTCAAAATACCGCGTAGCGCCTTACTCGTACGAAAATTAAACGCTGTAACACGCTTTTATAATGCTGTATGGTTAAAAACCATACATTAGTACGCATACATCGGCAGCGACTAGTCGCACAGACTTCCTCTTTAAAACCAATCAGCGCAACCGTCTCCCGGAATCACCGCCGTTGCAGATCGTTTTTTCGTTAATGGAGGGAGTAGGGGCTAGACTCGGGCGATCCTCGACTCGCTACGGCCCCGCCACGGTCTTCACTGGTCCAGTTCGCAAGTGGAAGAAGAAGTGGGTTCATGTAATGGCGTCGAGTTCCAACCACCACCATCACACGGCCGCAAATGGGACCGTCAACGGCAGTAATGGATCCTCCCACCTATTGCTTTATAAGTGGACTCCGATCACTCCCAGCCAAAATAAAGACAGTAATAGTAATAATAACGGCAGCAATAATGCTAATAATGACAATGCTGACCCCAAGATTTCGAATAAGGACGACAGCGTCGCAGCAGAGGAACCTCCGAGGAGAAAATTCAAGTACATTCCGGTATTTTTCTGTAGTTTTAACTTGATCCCGATTTGGTTGATTTGATTTCCTGTTTTGATTGTATGCGTGGTTGTATATGCGGTATCTGTACGATGTTGCGGGTTATGATTTGTTATTTCGAACAGATGAATTTGCGTGGAGTTTGAATTTTATTGGGACTTATTTGTGGATTTTTCCAATGGTGAGCTACAACTTAGGGTTGTTGACCCGCGCGGTGATTTAGGGCTTTGATTTCGTATAAGAAGTTTTAATTATGGGGATCAATTTAAATTCATTGACTGAAAACCTTTATATTTATTTTATTTGGATCGTGCGGATCGGAATGGGAAGAGGGAACGCAATTTTCTTATTGACCTGATTAAAAGTTTTTGGAGGGAGAACAATTTAATTGTTGCTTCTGCTGGAGCACGAGAGAAAATTTCATGCTAGTGCCCGAGTGGGTTTGTGGAGCCCTTGGATGTGTATAAGATGAAGTTCTTGATTGGAAATGAAAACATCATTCTATGTAATCTAACATCTTACAATCTCACTCAGTAATTTCCAAGGGGGTAGCGTCTTAAGAGCCGAGTGTGAGATCATCGTCTTCAGGTAACTTTACTAGTGAGAGAGATTGAGGATGATTTGCTCTTATAAAAGCAAAAAATGAGCTCGATGGATGCCTTTAATTTCTGTGGACAATAATTCCACTTTCAGTTTCTTTGCCTTATGTAGAAGATCAAGTTCCCACTCAAATGTTGTTACTGATTTCCAGTAATCAGGAAGAGCTGCAGTTGGAGGACACATTCTAGGCCAAATATTCAGCTCATTTTCTTTCAGTGTCTCTGCCTTCTGTTGTTTACGTTCCCCCCCACCCCCCCAAACCTCCCCTGCCCTGGTCTCTCTCTCTCTCTCCATGCGTGGTTTGGGAAAGGAGAGTATGTTTTTCCATTGTTCTCGATTATTATACTGTAATAGCAAGGACTCTAGGTGGGAAAAGAAAATTACTAACAGTGATTGGCATTATTATCTTGGGTTACATTAATAATATTGCTGGAAATGATTTATTCAAAGAGAGGAATTCAGGACCCAAATGTTGCATCTGAATTCTATATTAAGCAGGCATTGATCTTGCTTGAATGAGGCATAAAAATAGTCTCTGGACATTCTTGTTTATTTTTTTCTCGCTCCCAACTTGCATCTAACACTAACTTCAGGCTGCCAAGAGTCTGGTTATTGTATCGGTTAGCTAGTCTATTTCCATTCCTGTGTCTCCCTTTTGCTATCTATATTCTTTCCCTCCATGGATGACGGGGACAATATCCTTTAGTGGGCTTGGATGCCACAAGGCATTTTTCTTAATGCATGACATCATTTTTTGTATGTATGACAGCCACTTTAATAATTTTGCTCTGTGTTATTGGACCCATAAGGTTCCATGACTTCTATTCAACAATGCTGATATTTGTGATTTCTAGTTATGCATATGTTCATGAACTGAGTAATGTTTTATTTCTGGATTGTTTTTGAGAGATTATTGTGCTTGAAGACCAAAAGAATGAGTCCTCAGAGCAGATTGAGGATGAAGCTAAGCCAATCGAAATTGATGCAAATACGGGTGAGGGCAACTCCAAGAGTGATGGGTATGATGAAAAGCCTGACATAAATGATGTACCAATGGATGAAAGCCAGGTGATTAACCTGCATTCTTAAAACATCTTACATGAAACACATTTGAGATCTTATATCAAATAGACGTTTGAGATATTATGATACTACTAAAGCATCTTATAAGTACTCAAGTCTTTTGCTCTTGTTTATTGAAAGATCAGTTTTTCTGTGGACCTTCCTTTTAAAAGCCATTGATTTTTAAGTGTCCTCTATAGGAAATAATTGATCTTCAAATATGATAAGCTGTTTTTCCTTCTCATCCTCCTCCAACAATACTCTGACTACTTCCCAATCCCATTATTTGATGCTTTGATATTAGAACGTCTTCAATTGTGCATGGAAGAGGTCGTGTTTGAAAAATCGGATCGTTTATTGAATCGAAAAACTTACTAGTTCACGGTTCACTGGTTCAATTATTGGTCGGATCGCAATTGAATCATGACGTTATAATTACAAAATATATATATATATATATATTTATATTATATATTAATTAAAAATTAATAAAATGTCAAAATATAAAACATTAAGAGCTTAAATGATATTGTTTAACAGTACAATCCAAATTTCACAATTTATATTATAAATGATTACAACAATTTAAATATATCAAGTTTAAAGTTTAAAATTAAGAGTGTGTAGGTTAATTCTAAACTAAGTTTTTTTTTTTTTTTTTTTTTTTTAACTTTTAGACAGTTTGTGAGGTGTACCTTAAGCTTCAAACCTTGTACTTAGACAAAAAAATTAAAAAAAAAAGTTTGATTTCATTAAAAATTAAATAAAAAAATCAGTCCGATTCAATTGAACCAGGAACGGTCCACCGGTCCGACCGGTGGTCTGAACGGTTTTTACAAAATATGATGTTTTTTTTTTAGTTCTCCGGTTTTTTGAGAAAACTAGACCAATTCACTGACCGATTGACTGTCCAGCCGTTCCAGTCCGGTTTTTCAAATAGTGGAAGAGATATTACTTGTTGAATATTATGTGGACTGTAGTGTCAAGGATGATAACAATTCTCCCTATCCACTTTAAGATGGCTGACATCGTTGATGTCTGTGTTTTCAATTTTCTTTTGACTATTTGAGCATAATCATTTGTAGGAGTTTGGACAATGTTATCTATGAAATATTCAATTACTTTTTCTTGTCAGGCTCTAGAGAATAATCCTGTTGAACGGCATGATCTGAATGAAAGCACACTGGATTTGAGTTTGGGCCTCAAGGCTCATGATGGGGAAAATGAATCCCACCCTAAAGCAGACCAAGCTAAGGATGATCAGATTGGGTGAGTGAGCTCCATCATTGTTGAGCATGACAATTGCTGTGCAGGAGACTCTACTATGCTGTGCATTCTAGCCTTTGAAGAACCATTTTTGTTCTTCAGCTTATTAAGCTGCTGGTGCTTCAGACAAGTAAATTCAAGAAAGTTATTGCTGTAACTTTAGTACCATTTATTTGCTCTGGTTGAGATGATCCCATTTGTATCGGTTCCGTCTGCTCAGATATGCAATCAATATTTTTTATACTGACGACAAACAAAAATTCCGATTGCAATTAGAGTTTCTTTTATGTTGGACATTAGGTAATGGGAAAAAGCTGTGTCAGCTTGGCTGACTATTCATATGAAAATGTGCTGTACCAGATTGACTCTCCACTCCAATTTATTTTCTTTTAGTTGGCTTACTCAGTTTAAACATATATTTTTTAGATATTCTGATTTACCTTTGATGAAAAGTTGTAATGTTTATTTGTTCTCTTTTCGGCAAATTGTCAGGAGGTGGGCCTGCGTTACTTTCTAAGTCACATTGTGAGTTCAGGGGATCATTTTGTAGCAAAATCAGCTACTATTGCATTGGCCCCTCTTTGCGGGAGATTCTATATTTTAATTGGCGGTTTTATATTGGGACATACCTTTTTATAGAAGTTAGTTCAGATGCTTTATTTCATGTGTCAAAAATCTTCCAATATAAGTTTTGGATTTCTTTTCATCTAGAAACTTCCTTTTCAATGACAGTATGTTGCCTGTGTTTCAATTGTAGTTACAATTCAAAATTAATTTGAGAACTTTTTCAGCATTCAAGTTGATGGAATCATAAGATTATATGATTCATCTTAAAAGAAAGGGCATGATAGCGACAATGGCTTCTTTTTTCATTATTCTATCCAATCCATCCGTCATCAACATCCATATAATTTATTAAAGCTTCTTGAACTGAATTGAGTTTATGAATTTTCAAAAATATACACAGGAACCATTTGGTTTTCGTTTGACTAATATATTTTCTTAAACTGAATAATTATTTCTTCACACTTATTTTTTTTTTAAAAAACTTGATATAAGCAAAAGGAAAAACCTTCTTCCTATCATTCTACAGCGAACATGCATCCAACTGATAACATTATATATTATTTTCCCTAAATAAAAAATAAAAAATAAAAAAGTAAGATAGAGAACTTTAATCAACCCACAAATCTGGGGAAGGACATCGCCAGCTACGTTTAGCATAAAAGGGTTTTCTGTCCCCCTTACCCACATTACGTGTGTTCATATTTTAGTCCGTTAGAATTGCATAACTCGACACGAAGATCATTATGGCCATTTTCAAGATGAGATATTTAAAAACAGAACTCTGCACACAGACAAAACATTCATTCCATTTTTCCTTGATTATCAGGACGACGTTCAGTGATCCAGTATCACTAATGACTTCACACGGGGGACAACTATGAAAATGGAAAGGCCAATCAGGCAAATTTCAGTTTATCACTACAGAAGAATAGACAACTAAGGTAAGGTGATCTTCGCCATCATTCTTTGGCCACAAGAGCTTTCTCCTCGCTGAAGTAATCGTGCCTGCAAACACAGATACGATAAAGAAATGGTATCTCGGACATGCCTTGTTTAACAATTAACGTAAAAAAACGACACATACTAATACAAAATCTACTCACTTAATTTTTCGGGCAAGCTGGTAAATGCCTGTTCCGGCCATTACGACGTTTACACTGAATAGATTCCAGTTCTTCTGCAGTTGCATCCCAAATATAGAAACAGTCTTGTCAGAATAAAATAGCATTAACTGCCCAGATCTGACATATTATTTGCACTGTAAATAAAACACCTAACTCATTTTTTGTATGTTTTTGTGCGATGTATCTAAAATACCCTTTCTTCTTTTCTTTAATTCTCATAATTACAACTTATATAGTGACTACCATTTACAACTCACAATTATCATCTTATCATTATTTTTGTGTCATTATAATAAAAACTAAGGCAATGTTTGGATTTGTTTTGGGGTGTTTGGGGAGAATGTTTAGGGAGTGGGATGAGAGAATATGTTGAAAATGAAACTATTTTTGATTTTATTTTGGGAGAAAGGCTAAATTTTACTGTAGACATCTTTTCATGTAAGTTTTTGTCTAATAAGTAGTGTCTCATCAAGTTTTTATATTATTATGTGTTGTTTATAGTGATATAATAATTGAAAAACAAATATTTATATTAAAATAATAATTGAAAGATATAAATATATATTTTTTTAATTGATGTAATGATTTGAAATGGTAATTTTTTTAATATTATTTTGAGAGAAAAATTTGAATTTTGGGAGAAATGTTTGTTTATATTTTGAAAATATTTTGGGAGAATGGAAATATTTTGAGAAAATGAAAACACACATTGCTTAAATAAATATCATTCTATTTACTTCATGCTATAAAAGTTTTAGCAAATGCATCAAATGTATCAAAATTTCTAGCATCAATAATTGAACTTACAGGAGTAATAACAGTGCTGTAGCGTGACCAGATAAGTCCAGTTGCTGTAACAGCTGCCAAAAAATAAAAAAATTCATAGCTATGAGCAAAATTAGTTCCCAATTAGAGACTAGAAAGATCATCAAGCATAACTCACCAATCTGCTGGGGATATGAAACTTTCTCTGGCGGTTTAGTGGAGTCAGCAAGATTGGCTATGCTAATGCCCCACTTGAAGGTTGGAGCCCAGAAATGAACTGGAGTATAAAACATAAAACGATGAATTTGTCATCTACTTAATAAAATCAATCAGGCTGTTAATGAAAGTTTAAATTGAACCTCACAAGAAACGAACATAAAACAAACTCAATTTCGTAAAAATATTATATTGTGCATCCTACAAGAAGAAGCATGGGTAACATTTGGTTATGTTCTGCAAAGCAAAATTGTTTGGGAGATCATAAACCAAACATACACCTAATTGGGCTCCAAAACATCAAAATGGATCTATCTAAAAATACCATCCTCTTTCATTCATTATCCCCAAAATTCCTCATTTTCCCAAATACACACACACACATATATAAAATAACAAAATATTACTAAATTTCATTTTGACCGCGATACCCAAGAACAAAATATTGATTTGACTACTACAGTAAAATATATATATATATATATATCCACTTTCAAAACAAAACATAAACAAACATACAAATACTCTTCAAAACATTTTCTAACTACTCTCCTAAATATAAATAAAAATTTATCACATTCTCCATCCGCAAAATTCATTTCCCCGAAACATATACCATAATCATCCATAAAACATAACCAAGGGCTTGTTCTTTTGCATTTTGGTCATTTTCTTGAAAAAATTTTGGGGAAATGAATTTTTGAGATTAAATTTGGTGAATATGCCAAGTGTTTTTTTTTATTTTGAGAAAATATGGAAAATGATTTGAGAATGTGTTGTTTGTTTTTTTATATTTTGGAAAGAGACAAACTTTACCGTCGATTTCCAATCAGTTGCTTTTTTGTTGAGCTTATAGAATGAAAATGATTTTTTTTATATATTATATGTATATATATTTATAGTTGGATGATGATGATGATGTGTGTATATATATTTAATGATTGAAACATGAGTTTAATTAATTTAATTGATTATTTATTTTGAAATTTATATTTTTATAAATTTAACATTAGTAAATGATGTATTATTTGGAATAAAATATATATTAATAAATATTAATTATTCATGAAATTATAATGATATTTTAATTATAAAAAAATTAGCTTATATCATAATTGTTAATATCGATTTATTAAAAAATTTAATTACAGTACATTAATTATAACATAATTTTTGTTTATTAATTAAAGTATAATTATTTAACTATTTATTACTTACAAATTATGTATAAATAAAACTTAATTATTTACTTAAATAAAATAATTTTTTAATAATTTATATATATAAGGCTTAATAACGATTCATCAAATTAAAAAAGTAAATAATATTATATTATATAAAATTACATCATGTTAAATTATTTATTAAATAAATAAACGTAATATTTAATTTTATGTAAACTATGAAACATAATTAATATATAAATAATAAGTTATTTCAATAAATTAATTTAATTAATTTAATAAGTTATTTAATAACTTTAACTTATTATTTAGTTAATACATTATTCAATAAATATATACTTAGTAATAATCAAATAATTTCACATAAATTTAATTAATTCTCTCGACAATTACTTGAAGCATTTCAATTTTAATTTATTAAACTTAATAAATTATTAAATAAATATCATCCTATAATCAAATTTTTTATTATAATTTTAAAATATATGTGAAGATTAATATTTAATAAAAAATATTTTTTGAAGAGGATTAATTTATTTATTATATCAAATTGAAATATCTTAAGTTATTTATTAAATGAATAACTGTAATATTTCATTAATACATTAAATATTAAACATAACTAATACATTATTTAATTAATTTAATATGCTATTCAATAAATGAATTATTTAGTAATAACACAAATAATATTTAATTAAATTTAATTCATTTTTTCGATAATTAGTTTAATTAAATTTGAAAACTTAAGTTTCAAAATTTTTTAACTAGTAAAATTTTATTATTTTTATATATGTAAACATATATATGTGAGGATAAATGAAGTGAAATAGTGATAAATGAATTAGTGATATGATAGGCAGAGTGAGAAAATGAGAGAGTATGTGTGGTTTTTAGCCTGCAAGGTTTTTTGGGTGATATGATAGGTAGAGTGAGAAAATGAGAGAATATGTGTGGTTTTTAGCCTACAAGGTTTTTTGGGTGAATTGGGAGGGATTTTTTGGAGATAAATTTGAGTATTTTGGGAAAAACATTTGGAGAATGTGCCTTTATTCTGAAATTTTTATGGGGGTTGACATTTTTTTGGGAAAACTACAAAAGAACATAGCCCAAACATTCCTACAATAATTTCCACTTTTTGTTCAAAAACAAACATTATAAACCAAAGAACCATATAAAAGAGGTAGGTGCAAGATTGCTGGAACAAAGAGGAAAAAAAAAGGTAGGTGCATGATTTTCAGATAGAGAGAGTTACAAACCATCTTTTCATCTCAGGTGTCTATTCCAAGACTATCGATGCTCCAGGACAAAAATATGTTCCCCAAATCGAGAAGAAGAATTTCTAGTTACTGCAGCATCAAAAGCTTTTCCTATTCATCATTTACCATACATTGATAAGTCGTCCTTCCTTTTGACAGCTTAGAGACTGTTTGGTTCAGTTCATAAGCTTTTTAAATGTCTTATAATATATAAGATCCCCAAAGAGCATGGTTAAAAGATGAACTTATGAGATTTTAAATTAAAATGTTATGATATTATAAGTTTATTTTATTAAAAAAATTATATTTTTAAATTATTTTTAAAATTTTAATAAAAACATTTAGTTATGGGCATTTTAGTTATAAAATTGTACTCACTACATGTATCTAAGCTTCATTATATGATTTTATCCAAAAGTTTCAAGAGCTTTTTGATATATTAAATTATATTAAAAAAAAAAACTTTTTTTGGGTATAATATATGTACACGTTGTGTACATTTATATACTATCATATATATATATATATGAATGTATACATACATACACCAACCACCACCCCACCTCACACCAAAAATGGGCAGCCATGGCTGCTGCCAGATCTGGCCGTGGCGGCCTTGTCGGTGACGCCAGTATGATGGGCGCTGTGCAAGGCTGCGGTACCTTTAGGGGGCTGGAGGAGGCAGTGGCGCGGCGGCGGTAGCCGTGGAGAGGGTCGTGATGGCAGAGGGGATGAAAGGTAAAAGAAATTAAAAATTAAAAGGAAAAATAAAATGATCAAAATACAATATGAATAAAAAGTAATTTAAATTGAATTGAAAATACATGAATCAATTAAAGATAATTTAGTCTTTATATATTAAAATTATGATTAAATGAAGAAAAAAAGAAAAAAGCAGGTCCTGCGCATGATTTTAAAAAATAATCAGTAACTTTTACATTTTAGCCCTACGAACAAAGAACCTCCCTATTAATCATACAGAAGTCCTGCCCATATACACGGTTGGAGGCGAACTCGGATCCGAATCTAAACATTATATATCTACCATGTTATTAAAAAGAAAAAAAACATAAGCAGAATGGAAGATGAAATAGAACGTACTGGTTTTAGGGCCGGCGGGGTGATTCCATAGAGCTTGCAGTTTCGACGTCGCCATTGAATCTCTCTCCGCCCAATTTGTGAGCGTTGCAAGTTTCTCTGCTGCGGATGAGTAGGTGAAATGGGCCGGAACCAAAGAATACGGCTACAGCCTACGCGCTTTTTGGCCTCTATTTAGTATACTAAAACTTGGTGTCAGTGGATCACCACTTGGATATTTTTCGCATTTTCTGGCAGCACACCTTTTTGTTCTTTTTTGGTGTGCGTTTTTCTTTTCTCCTTTGGCCTTAGTCACTTCAAGCGTTAAGTACGATATTGATTATTGAGTAGATACTAAGATGTTTCTTGAATTCGATCATAATATTAAAAGAATATTATAATTAAGATAACAAGTTTTTAAGGTAGTGTTTGGTCATATTTTTTTTAAAAATAATTTTCTTTCAAAAAATATATTGAATATATATTTATTTCTTTTCCAAAATACTAAACACCCTCTTATGTCTTTTATTTTCCTCAAAACTTCCACATTTTTCAATATATACATACTTATATATTATATATTTTTTATTATTATTTTTACGATAAAAAAAATTACTCAACTCCATTTTCACCCTAAAATTCCAATAAAAAAGTATTGATTTAACTGCAACAGTAAAAGATATTTTCCTAAAAAACGTAAACAAACATACCAAAACGTTCCAAAATTAATTTTTAATTATTCTCCAAAATATAACAAAAAACTCATTATATCTATCAACACAACTTTCATATTCCCCGATCTCATTTACAATATTCATTCCCCAGACACATTAAAATCTGATGAGGTTGAAGGTTGTTTATAGTGAAAGGATACTATTTGGGTAGATCCGACCAGAGAGGTCAAGTAATCTAGCTGATGTTCTTCTCGAAGTCTAAATTTTGCAACAGTAACACACATCAAACTAGTCAAAGTACCTCTCACTAAGGCATTCTGATGTTCAAGTCAGTTCTGGTCGAAATAGGATAATAAAATAGAATATTGAGAGCTTATAGTGTATTTGGCATCACTTGGAGCGTGGTTGACTATGAGGTATTTATAGCCTTCTCCCAATGTGTAATTTATCGAAAATGCCCTTATCAGATACATTGGGTTTTAGTCCTTGCCAAGGGGTTGATAGTTATTCCAAATCTCAATACTGTTTCAAGTGGCTTCATTTCTTGTTTTTCAAGATAAACAGTACCTCTGATAGGCGCCTCCCTACCAAAGGTGGTGGCAGGGTTGGTGGCAGCGACTGTATCGACTGTCACGCGCCATTAATGCAGAGGCATGCTACTTATCAAAGTAATAAATGCGGCGTGAATTTGAGTCAATGTCGGGGTGAGTTATGAGGTTGATATATAAATTAAACAGATCTAGCTGGTCGATTACAGAGATGGCAGAATATGCTAGAGCAGATGAAGCTTCCTGTCAAGTGTAGTTGATTACAATACACTCAACCAGATAATTGTTGTTGAGTAGCTTAGTCCATAATTGATGTTGGACCTGTCGGGCTAAATGGGCCTCTTAGGCAGTTCAGAATTGATGCTGGGTTTGTTGGGCTAAATAGGCCTCTTAGGCTATCCCATATCATGAGTCCTCTCCACTCGCAGTCCTGATCAAGCTTGTCGACGAGCAGGAGTAGGGAGTACTTGGGCGGTTTTTGGGTAGTTAATCATATTTGATCGAGGTTTTGCCAAATTGATCAGGGTTTTTGAATCGTCAATTGGGGTTTATCATAATTTTGCTACATTTAATGCGTCGATTACTTCATAAAATACGAAGTGTATAGAGACAGGGTGTAATTATAACTGACGCTTGAGTTTCTGTGCACAAACACCTATAAATAATGGGGATATATGCCTTCATTTATACTTTTGCTGAATTTATACCTGGTTGAATCCCTACCTTTGAAGTTCTCCAACTTTTGTACGCTTAGAGCTTGCCAGATATCTACTATAAATTACTATGTCTATTTGTTCTTTTCTCCCTTTTTTTTTGTGAAAAAATATTTGCTAGTCCTTATAGTGAGGATACTAGGTCCGAGAGTGTGGCCTATCAGGGAAAAACCAAAGGTGGAAGTACATCTAAAACCTCTCGCGAGAGTGAGTCAAGTAGTTTATCAAGCGGTTCTAGTAGCTCGAGCGATGTGAGGGTTGTTTCTTAGAGTGATGCTGGCTCGAGTAATGTTCCTCCAACCTGGGGTCGACTGTTTATCCCAGATCATTATACAAAAATAACCTCCAAAATAATCCCCATTGACCTGATACGAATTAGGGCCATGAACCATATTCCTGAGAAGTATGAACTGTTAGTGCCAGGAGCTCGGGGTAGAATGCATTGACCTCCTTGACGGTGTATAATGGTGTTTGAGGAAAGGTTAAGATGTGGGCTTAGGTTTCTCCTCGTACAAGCGATAGTCAACCTCCTAGTAAGCCTGAAAGTTTGCATAACCCAGCTGTTTCCTAACTATTTTTCCATACTGTACAGTTTTGCCGTGCTAATGCACCTATATAATCAACCCTCCTCTTTCGCCAACTTTTCTAATTTATTTCATTTACCCATGTCGTAGAAGTTGGGTAATACTGAAGAGTTTAGTTTCTACTACTTGACTACTCGACCCTGCCGAAAATTCTTAATATCCCCTATCTTTCTTTATGGCCAAGAATAAAAAAAATACTTTTTCTATGTTAGGGGGTCAGGGGTTCTTGCTATTCTGAGGGGTTGGTGGAGGGGGGCTATGAAGATGTCTGGGAACCAGATACCTAGTTGGTCTAACACATTCATCAGGGATTTAGTTAGATTTGGGCATATGGCGGCCTTAGTTCTGATTGAGGAAAGGTATCTAGTATTGGCTGGCTTGTCCCTGACCCAACTCGACCTGCCTACAAGTAATCAACTTGGTAGAGATTCTCGTCGACCGTTTTAATTGTGACTACTCATCTTTCTGCTTGACTCTGATATATACTTATTTTGTTTGTGCTTGTAGATCGAGAAAAAGTAATAGCCCTAAGTCGATTTGAAGCCCGAGCTCGAGCTCTAAGAAATAAGGAACACTGTTGAACTATCGTTGCTTAATGGGAAGGAGCTCCTATGGAACCAGCAGGTTCCACACGATCGATGTCAGCTCCTACGCCCCCGCAAATTGAATAAGCAGCAGATACTCAGTTTGCTAGACAGGAAGGACCTATTCCTAGCAGCCCGATGAGTTGGGGCAAAAGGCAAATGGTCGAGCAGGGGTGCTCAGCTCTTAAAAAGGCTGTAGGGGACAAAGCAAAATAGAAAGTTGCTACATATTATGACATGTTCAAAAAGCCCAACGATGGTGTATTATTCTAACTCCCCTAGCTGCCTTCTCCCTGGTTCACCACTAACTAAACTCAGGAGGTAACTGACTCAACCTCCATTATCTAAGGAGAAATGACGGGCAATAATGCTTTAAAGTGGCTCTCATCAAGGTGTTTTGTAGCCGACTAATGAAAACTGATGAACCTAAGTCGGGTCGGGGGTTTTCGAGCGTTGTCCTACCATTTTAACATGATAAGTACATGGTCAATAATTTCTCATTAAATTTCTCCTTTGTTATATGATTGTGGAGTAGCATCCTTATGTTTCAGGTGAGATAACTAGGCTACAATATTTTTTGTTGATCTAAACTAGTGCTGGCGGATAGAGAAGAGTTGTAAGGAAGAGAGATATGGAAACCTTCAAAGTACAGCTCGAGTTCTCCCAATTTCAGGTTGAGCAATTGAATAAAAAGGTGGCCGATCTGCAGGAATAGTTTGACTCCAAAGATCAATAATTGGTCAAGACGATCAAAGAGCGAGTCAAATGGACTCCATAATAAAGAAGGTCCACTTAGACCTGCAAGC
>JACGDI010001948.1:72301-83198 GCA_014898725.1 Jacaranda copaia
GGCCGGTCCGATTTTCAAAACAGTGCTTCTGGTAGGGCTCAAGACCGTGCAGAGACGACCAATGAAGCAAAGAAGGCCTTCAACTGCTATCTTCCGATGATGCGATGTGAAGCGGTCGAACAATTCATCCTTAGCTTTGCTTTTTAGGATGCGGCGTGATCATGTCCCTCGATGATGCTCGAAAAGCCTTCCATAAGGCTGTAAAGCAGCTCAAGCACCTGGGATATGCTTTTCAACCTGAAGATAAGATCAGGATAAGCCCTACCATGAACGAGAAACTAGAGCCTTATCTTAACCCTAAAATGGGTGAAGCCGAGCAGGCCCCAGAGACAGAAGCTACGATCGCTGTGTTGGATGAGCCCTTGACTAAAGTTTAGAAGAAAAAGACCAAGGTCGATGCTAGGTTAAAGCAGTTGGCCGAGGAGTTCGCATTTGTTGAGGACCTGGTGGTGTAATTGAGGGAGGAAGAGGTCGATATGGCGCAGTACATGCTGCGCTCGACTAACTTCATAAGCGATGTCGCAAGGCCTTTGGAACTACCTCGAGCTGTTTTTCCCCTTGCATGTGAGATGCCTGATTTGGACTTTGAATGGCCTAAGGGCAACCAGGCAAGGACAAGCCAGAATTAAATCGGCCTTTCCACAATCTATTTTTTTTTTGTTTTTGTTTTTTTTTTTATGTAATGACGATCAACTAGTTGATGAATAAAGACTACTTTTCCTATCCATCTTGTTGTGTTAAAGATAGCTATTGAGTCTCTCCACATCGAATTCAATTGTTATAATAATATAGAGAATATCTAATAAATCATTTGGGTATCACCATAATAATGAAGATTGTTGTTGACTATGTCGACTCGAATTAATATTATCTGTTGCATGGCTATTTTAACTGCACCATCAATTTTTAATACCTCTTGGTCAACTTCTAGGTCAACCACTAAATTTAGGAGGATAACTATGCGAAAATATCTTTTTGTCAACTATAAGGTCGATAAGGTCGATGCGTGTCGATTAGCTTCGATGAAAAGTTGCATTGTTGCTTGGAGCTGCTACTTCATCGACTATGGGGTTGATTGTGGACTTGGAAACATGAAGCCACTTGAGTGGTAGTGAAGGGCTGCTTATTCGTCGACTACGGGGTTGATTGTGGACTTGGAAGTATGAAGCCACTTGAGTGGTAGCGAAGGGCTGCTTATTCGTTGATTATGGGGTCGACTTGGGTCTTAGTGGCATAAAGTCGCTTGAGTGGCAGCAAGGGGTTACTTATTTGTCGACTCCAGGGTTGACTTAGGTCTTGGCGGCATGTAGCCGCTTGAGTAGTAGCAAGGGACTGCTTATTCATTGACTATGGGGTTGACTAAAATCTTGGCAGCATGAAGCCGCTTGATTATAATAATGACTTCAAATTGTATCAATATTGTTGGAATTTTATTCAAGCCAAAAGACTTTAAAGGTAAGTACAACATAATTTCAAATGTAAAATTTCTTGAGGTCGATGACACTCCACGGGCGAGGGAGTTCTGCTCCTTGCATATTGGCTAGTCTATAGGCATTATGTTTTGATACTTTGACAATAGTGTATGGTCCTTCCCATTTAGGGTTGAGCTTGCCAACATTTTTGGAGACTTCTACTTTCTTGAGGATAAGATCTCTGACCTTAAACTAGTGCAAATTGACCCTTTGATTGTAGTTCTCGGCCATCTTTGACCTCTAGCGCTGCATAGTATAGATTTCTTGGCAATGCTTGTTAATGGTCTTGAGGTTGAGTTTTCTCTCTAACATGTTTCTTAGTAGATGGAAATGAATGACTCAAGCCGTGTGTTGGATTAGCTCTGAGGGGATGACTGCTTCGGACCCATAAATTAGACTGTAAGGGGTATGGCCAATGGTTGTTCGAGGAGTTGTCATGTATGCCTATAACACACCGGGTAGGTCATCTACCTAATTTGAGCCAGTGTCCTATATCCTGGCTTTCAAATGGTCGAGGATCATTCTGTTGGTTACCTCTATCTAACCATTCAATTAAGGATTGCCTACTGAAGTAAGGTGTTGTACGATCCCCAAGGCGTTGAACCAGCCTTTAGTATTTTTACTCTGGAATTGAGTGCTATTATCTGAAATAAGAACTTTAGGCAAACCAAAACGACAGATGATATTTTTCATATGAAACTCTTGATGGCTACATCTGTTATCTTAGGAACAGCCTCAACCTCGACCTATTTAGTGAAATACTTAATCACGATAATTATGAATTTCCTTTATCTCGTTGATTTTGGCAACAAGCCCAAAATATCAATTCTCCACTGATCAAACGGAAAAGAAATTTGGACATTAACCATTGGCTACGGGTTGGTGTGGCGAATTTGAATGGACTTGACATGAAGTGCATTTACGTGCAAAACCTACTGAGTCTTTTAACAATGTTGATCAAAAGTATCTATACCTGATTACTTTGTGGGCTAGGGATCTTCTTCCAAAATGTTTGCCACACATATCTGCATGAATGTCTTGTAATACCTCTAGAGCCTGATTGCAATCTAGACACCTCAAGGGGGGTCCAGAGATTGACCTTTTATACAACTGACCATGCTCATTGATTGCAAATTTGAAAGCTTGACCTCGAAGGCATCAAGCCTCGTTCCTATCCTTGATGATGGTACCTTGGCTTAGATATAGTTTGATCGAGATCTGCCAAGAAGCTACCATCCTTTCGATGCTTGTACTCAAAATTTTGTTGTGGGGCCCAATTAATGGTTTATCAGAGATCAAAAAGGTGATTTTCCTATCTCTCATCCCCCTGGTGGAGCTAGCAAATTTTGAAAGAGCATCTAACCACTCATTCTTAGATCGAGGAACCTGACTAAAGGTGAACCTTTTGTATGATTGTTGTAACTACTTCACTTCGGCTAAGTACTAACTCATCGTCATGTCCTTACCTTTAAAATTTCTATCGACCTGCTCGGCTACTAACTGGGAGTCTGTAATTGCAAACAGGTGTTTGACCCCTCACTCGAGTGCCATTTTCATCCCCACGAGAAGGACCTCGTATTTTGTCTCATTGTTTGTGATTGCATAATCCAACTTTATTGCAAAATCATATTTTTCTGCATTTGGGGAGCAGAGAGCAACACTTACTCCTCCACCAGATGTGATTGACGATTTATCGACGTGCATGGTCCAAATGAAAGGGGCTTCAGAATTTTTTTTTGGCAGGTCAACTCACTCGGCAATAATGTTAGCTAGGACCTGTACTTTGATGGCTGTTCAAGGCTGGAAAGTAATATCGAATTCTTCCAATTTGATTGCCCATTTGGTCAGCCTTCCAGATATATCCAGCTTCGTCAATACTTGCTTCAACGGTTGGTTAGTCAACACTATAATAGAGTGAGATTGGAAGTATGGTCGCAATTTTTGAGCCGCAGTCACTAATGCTAAAGCAAATTTCTCGATCTCCAAATAATTATGCTTTGGCCCATGGAATGACTTGCTACAATAGTAAACCAGTCGATGGGTGCCATCTCGGGTCGAGATCAATATTAAGCTGATCGATGCCGTGGAGACCACCAAACATACCTAGAGTACTTCCCCCAGCTCAGGTTTTGCCAACATGGGAGGTGAGGCTAAGTACTGTTTCAAGTCGACTAGTGCCTAATCACACTACTTAGTCTATATGAAGCCCAATTTTTTGGCATTTTTGAGAATTTTAAAAAAGGATATACTCTTGTCGGCCAATCTTGCAATAAACCTCCATAAGGCTATAATCTTTCCAACCAATCTTTGAACATCCCGGATTGTTCTTGAAGGGGTGACATTGAGAACTGCTTGAATTTTCTGTGGATTGGCCTCAATGCCTCTTTAGTTTACCATGTAGCCCAAAATGTTCCTCCTCGAACCCCAAACATACACTTATTTGGGTTCAACTTTAAATCAAAGGCTCTCAAGATAGCAAAAGTATGACTAAGATTGAGCAAGTGATCCTGAGATTTTTCTATTTTCACAATCATGTCGTCGACATAAACCTTCATCGATTTCCTAATTTATTCTTTGAACATAAAATTGACGAGCCGCTGGTAAATTGCTCTAGCATTTTCCAACCCAAAAAGTATGACCAAGAAGCAGTATAGCCCATTAAGAACAATAAATGAGGTTTTATCCATATTCTCGGGAGCCATAAAAATTTGATGTTAACCTTGGAATGCATTCATTATGCTCAATAACTCACAACCAGCAGTTGAATCAATTGACAAATCTATTCGAGGCAAGGGGTAAGGATCTTTAGGACATGCTTTATTTAAATCCATAAAATCATTACACATCCGCCATTACCCCTTATTCTTTGGAACTAGTACAACATTACAAAGACAAGAGGGATATTGAATTTCTATAATATAACCAGCATTTAGGAGTTTTCTAACCTCCTTCTCAATGATCTGTGTCCTCTCCGCGTTGAATGTCCTCGTCTTCTACCTGACTGGTTTGTACGAGGAGTCTACATTAAGATGGTGCACAATAACATTAGGGTCGATTCCTTGGAGATCAGATGCCTTCCACACAAAGACGTCAATATTCTTTCTCAGGAAATCAACCATAAGACACTCTAAGTGGGGGCCCATGTCTTTTCCAATATGGGTCGTCTTGTTAGGGTTTTCCTATTTGAGCTCAATGATCTTAAATTCCCCAAAAAGCTCCACCTTGATCTCTTCCAACTTTCGCTTCTTGCTGGCCTAGGTGTCCTCAGGTTCTACTACAGAGGCGTCTTTGAGGTCTTCAGTCACGGTCGAGTTTTCTGCTCGCTTGACTCGATCGAGATGTTGTAACATCTTTAGGCCTCCTTTATGTTGCACAAAAATTTTCCTATACCAGCTGGGGTGAGAAACTTAACTTTCAAGTGGTAGGTCGACATAATTGCGTGGAAGTCATTGAGGGCGAGTTGACTTATGATGACATTGTAAGCGAAAGGGGCATTGGCCACAAGGTAATTCACCATTAAAGTCCTTCTTCTGGGAGCCTCTCCAAACGATGTTGATAGGTTGATTGATCATTCTGGTATGATCTCTGATCCCCAAATTTGACCAGTGGTGTGCACACAGGTTCAAATTTCAGCTGGCCCATATTCATTTTTTTCAAAGTAGAGAGGAAGATTATATTAGCTGAGCTGCCATTATCGACCAAGACCTTGTGCACTTCAAAGTTGGCAATCTCAACAAAGACTACTATTGGACAATCTATTTTATGATCGATATTCCTACCCTCGAAATGTGCCAAGTTGCCATTAATAAATGAGATGGGCTCTGCACTCGTTATAAGATGGAAAGTCGTCTTGACGGGCAAGGCTTTAGTCGACTCGAGCTTCCTCTGAGTTTGCCTTCAGGCAGATTTTGAGTTCCCCCTAGTGGGACCTCCTGCAATTATGTCAATCACTCCTCAGATGGGCGGGTTATTCTCATGGGCGGATTGCTTTCCTTTATCCTCCCTTCTGGGGCTAATCGACCTTTCTCTATGGGGAGTTCAGTTGGCTTTGCCCCCTTCAACCTAAGTGTCCACAACTATATACTTCTTGAGGTGGTCCTGCCTGATTAACCTCTCGATTTCATCCTAGAGGTTGAAGCACTCATCTGTGTCATGTTTCTTCTGCTTGTGGAAGTGGCAATATTTCTTAAATTTTTTTATTGCCTCAGTCTCTGTCAACTTTCTCAATTTCTTGAGGAGGTTATCATGCTGGATGGCATACATGACCTCTCTCCTTGGGATTTTTAGGGGTGTATAGTCATGGAATCATTTTATGGGACCTTGTTCTTTATATTTTTGGTCGTCTCTTTCTTTTTTTTATCTTGTCAACCTCAGAGGATCCGAACTTGAGCCTATTCATCTCCTCCTAGATCATATACCTCTTGGCCAGGTCAAGCAACTCCTCCATCAACTTGGGATGTTCATGCACCAACACATTAGTGCATTTCTTATGTCTGAGCCCCAGTAACAGTACGTCTATCAAGAACTTGATCTTGGGGTCTTGAGGACCTCCATGTTGAATCTGGTGAAGAAATTCCGGAGGGACTCCTCCTTGCTCTGCTTTATGGTATAGAGATAAGTGTGGGGAGTTTTACCTTTCTCCTGCTGGCAAATTGGTGCAAAAATTTATCACACAGCTAGTCATAAGAATAAATTGACGGTAGCTAGAGTTTCACAAACCAGTCGAGTGTGATGCCTTGAAAAGTGGTTACCAATATTTTAGCATAGATGTACTCATTATGTTCATGCGGCTACATCATGTGTTCAAACTGTATTAGGTGCTCATTGGAGTCCGTCGAGCCATCATACCTCGGTAGACCAGTTGGGACCTTTGTGTCGATAATAATACACTCGTCAATAATATCTTGGATGAAAGGATATCCTCTTTCCCGATGAGATCTCTAAGGGTCCTTTGGGTTAGGTGCTCTTTCAATATTTCTCCTCAAGGCACCTATTCAATTGTTGGACTTGCTAGGACACTTTCTCTTATTTCTCTCAATCCGCCAGGGTGGCATTTTAATTGAGGCTTGGCTTGACACACTCTACCCTATCGCACTATAGGGCTCGAATGGGTCAGGCTGTGAGATTTGCAGATTCTCCCATGTCTTTGTGGTAGTCACACTTGGAGCGTTTGACCTTATCATGCTACGGGGCTCGATTTGGTTAAGCGTGATCCACTGAGTCTGTAATCTCTTCCCACAATTTTGGTCATTTCCTCTCTTCTTAGGGCGTTTAGGGATAGGTTCACGTAGGTGGACGGTCGGTCACCCAGATTCTTAGCTACTGCAGCTATCTCGGGAGACCTATCTTCTGGAGAAGGTGGTTGCAGGGTGGCACTGGCGGCAGGGGTGGGCACCGTGGTGTGTTTATTCAGTGCAGCGAACAGCTGGGCTGAGATATGAGTGGAGATTTGCTCGCTTATCAACTACATTAATTGAGGTATGGTTAATGTCACCACTTGCTCCTGAGGGGGGCTGGGGTCTGGAGCGTGTGTACCTTGCTGGGGTAGAGGGGGAGGTGGAGATGTGGACCTCCTATTTTCCTCTCTTCCTAATGTGGCTCTGTGTGTATTTATCATTTTCTCGTTGCAATCTCAAATATTCCTACAAACGACCCCAAAAATGTTGAGGTTGAAGGTCATTTATAGTGAGAAGATACTATTTAGGGTAGATCCAACCAAAGAGGTCGAGTAATCTAGCTGATATTCTTCTCGAGGTCTGAGATCTGCAATAGCAACACATGTTAAACTAGCTAAGGTGCCCCCGGCTAAGACACTCCAACACTCAAGTCAATTCTAGTCGAAATAAGATAATCGAACAGAATATTAAGAGCTTATAGTGTATTTGGTATTACTTGGAGTGTGGTTGGCTATAAGGTATTTATAGCCTTCTCCTAGTGTGTGATTTATCGAAGATGCTCTTATCAAATGCGTTAGCCTTTAGTCCTTGCCAAGGGGTTGATGGCCATTTCAGATCTCGGTTCTCTTTCAGGTGGCTTCATCTCCTATTTTTCAGCATGAATAGTACTTTTGGTAGGCGCCTTCTTGTCAAAGGTGGTGGTAGGGTTGGTAGCAAAGTTGGTGGCAACGACTGTATCGGCTATTACACGCCATTAATGTGGAGGTATGCTGACTGTCAAAGTAATAAATGCTGCATGAATTTGAGTCAATGCCGGGGTGAGTTATGAGGTCGATATATAAATTGAACAGATCTAGCTGGTCGATTATGGAGATGGCAGAATATGCTAGAGCGGATGAAACTTTCTGTCGTGTGCAGTCGGTTACAATACACTTGACCAGACAATTATTGTTGAGTGGTTTAGTCCAAAACTGATGTTGAGCCTGTTGGGCTAAATGGGTCTCTCGGGCTATCTTATATCAAAATTGAACATAAAACATAACCAAACATTGCCTAAGTTTTTAATAGATAAAGAACTATAATATGAATGTTGATAATATTTTAATAGTTACTATGATAAAAATATAAGTATTAATTTCTTTGTGCACAATTTAAATGGCATCATCATCATATTTATATATATAGAGTTTGAGACCCAAATTCCAATGATTTCTTTGTATATGTTGTTAATTTCAATGTTACCTTAAAATATATTATAATTTTTTCCCCCTTAATTTATGTATGAGATGAATGCCACTTGATCAAAAATTGCACAATAATTTCATATTTATATATGTAAAAAATATGCTATTAAAGCAATTGATCACTCAACAAAATATATCATAAGTATTAATTTATACACCTTTCACTATATAAATAGGATAAACCATGACTGGCATAAAAAATGAAATCTCCTCTCACCAACATACACATTTGTTAGACATTGTCACTTACAAGTTGATTGGGTCGTGGTAAAACTTGTGGTGTGAAGATAGTTTCAATCATAAAATCCTTATGACTATTAATTATTTAACAATTAGTTAAATAAAATTAACAATATTTTATTATTATAATAATTTAGTAAAATTCAACCAATTAATTGTATAATTTAGTCAGCTTAAATTTATTATTTTGTGTTATTAATTTCAAATAAAAATTAAAAATTTAACACAATAACTTCAAGAGAGGATTTTAACAATAAAGCAACACTATAAAGCAAGTTGCATGTTTTATTAATTGCAGGTAGCATATATATATTTTTATGCTTGGAGGGGGGCAAAAGTGATAACAGGCATATAGTTATGGCGGCAAACTATTATTTGCTAATCTTCCTTACATACATTATAAAGGGAGCAGTCTAAGAATATGAAAAAGTGTAGAGATTAGAGCGTAGTAATCTTATTGGAAGTGAAAACAATTCTTCCTCTTCCCGAATATAAAGAGTGATCCGTCTGGATATGTTTTTAAGGGTTATTTTCATTTTAATGCAAATACAAAAATTGAAAAAATGAAAACTGAAATTATATATGAATGTTTTGTTGAAAAATAATGAATAAAGTAGGTATAGAATTAGAATGTTAGTTGATTTATATTTTTTTATATTTAAAAAAAATAATTTTTAAAAAATATATATTTTATTAATTTTAAAATAATAATAGATATTTTATTATTTATTATAAGATAAATGTAGAAAAGAATTGAAAAAAAAAAATTGAGTGAAAATAAAGAAAAAAATGATAATTTTCTACATCCATTGTGTTTGTGTGTTGAAAATAAAAAGGTGCCCAAAGGAGCAAATACCCACGGCTGACGGGTGATGTCTGCCGCCCTGGATCCACTGAGCCGGACGACTTCAATTCAGCGCCTCCAAAACGTCGAAAAGGTAATTTTCTCTTATATCTGTCTTACGATTGATTCCAAATTTTACCGGTTAACTCAATGTAGCTGTTCCAACAATGTTTTCATGAGTATTAAACTTGCGCTCTTTGTATTCACAGAGAATAGTGAGGGTATTGGAGCTAGCTGGAGGAGTAATGGAGGAAATGGAAAACCCTAATGGGACCACAAAGGAGCTTGTTAACAACCACTGCAGTGAGTTCATGCAACCAGTCAAGGTCTTACTCCTTTTCTCTTCATTTCCAAGTGATTAAGATTAATTATTTTCTTAACTTCGTTTTTGTACTTTTTTTAGAACGAATCCACATTCAGTTTGCGACGGAAAGAGTTAACTACTTATGCATCTGTGATAATTAAAGATTGGTTCCGTCTACATAAATTTTAGATTTGTTCATAATGATCAAACTAATATGTTCTTGTTTTCACTTTTTTCCAATTATTTTCGGTTTTTTGTTATTTAATTTCTGTATCTCCGTTGCTTGTAGTTATTTTTCATTCAATGAGTGGTTGATAAATGATCTGCGATATTAATCTAATCAATTGGAGTTTTTGTTGAATAATCTTGTATTTATATCGAATTATGAACAATCATATTTATGTTTTGATTTGGGATGTCTTAAATTTGGAACTGAATTATGCAGAACTCTGTTTATGCTTTCTTTGTGGTTTTAAGCAAGAAAAATGGAACAAAAGAAAAAAACATTGAGCTTTAGTTTGTGAAGCAATAGGCCAGATTCGTAGCAAAGAAACCTTTGTTGTTTCATGGCTTAAACTCCAAGTTAGATTTCATTTATTTTAGGAATTAAGTTAGTATCAGGAGAGCACATATTCACAGAGGGAGTCAGGGTGGTGATTGGTGGTGAAAAATTGAGACAAACCACGTAAATTGTGGGTCTTTTAGATTCTGTTATTAATTAGTTTCTTATTATTTTCTCATATTGTGAGATTTATTTGTAAAAATTTTAGGAATTTCAATTTCATGCAATTTAGGTGTTTTAACATCTAATGTAGTTATTTGAGCAACTATTGCTTGACCTTTCTTTTTGATTTGTTTAAATAGGACATTCAGATAATGCTCCAAGAGGAAATTAAAAGTGCATGTGAATATAGCCCATTTGAGAAGTGTGAATATGTTCCCAGAATATTGAATGAGATTCATTGCAAGAAATTAGAATATGTCATTGCACAACTAGACAAGATGAAGCAAACAATTGGGGAGTAAGGTGATGAAGCTTGAGGTTATGCACCTTGGAATTGTGAGTAAGCTTGTTCAATGTCACTGGATATGTTGGGGCAATTAGGATGGTGACTGTCTTCTCTAGAGTCAGCAGGATTGATCTGTAGAATTATCAGTTCTTTCCACTTTGAGGACAATAGAAGTTTTAAGCAGTGTAAGTTCAGAAGCTGTGTGAACTCTTATGCTACTGAATTGCAATGTGTTAGGAATGTAATAAGAATTGTTATAGAGCTAAGTGAGATGAGAACTGGTTTCTACCTAGGAAATTACAAATTTATTAATTTTATTTTGCTTAATGCTCCCTCCCTCTCTTTCTCTCTCTCCACACACACACACACACACACACACACACACAC
>JACGDI010001948.1:90180-127729 GCA_014898725.1 Jacaranda copaia
GCAAATTATTATGTTAAGCCAATAACAGTACGTGTTTTCTCTGCATATTTTAGCTATAGCATGTTCGGGGCTTGCTACAATACTGAAACATGAGGTGTTGGAATCAATATCAGATATGTTTGTGCTGTGAATTGTATGCCTCTTCGATTATATAATTGTTGATTTTTCAAAACTTGTGTGTGTGTGTGTGTGTGTTTGCATTCAAATTCTCCAGGAAGAAGGAATTGATAAATGGAAATTGGAGAAAATAAATGCAGTTGAAAAGGAATGAAAACCATCTCTTTGGTTGCGTATGATCGAATGATTCGGGAACTAAGAACTCATTCCATTGAGCTCATTTGGACGGTTGAATGATTTGGGGACTTAGAATAGTATTCCACTGAGCACATTTATATAGTTTTGAATTTCTATCGATTTCAAATGCTTTATCACCCAGTTTAAGCTTTTCTTGTAATCATTATGGTGAGTTTCAAATCGAGCTAATTAATCATTTAATATCCTCAATTGTAAATCCTTTCTTGAAATATGAATCGTTCCAAACAAACGCACTGTCATGTGGAATCTCTAATATAGGGAATTTGATATAATGAAGTACCATTAATGTTTATTCAAAGGAATTTGTGAGAGCTTGGTGTTGTATTGGTCTACCTCTTAATAGGAATAAAAGTACCCTTTTAGACTCCAATCATGACAATAACTCCTATGGTGTGGATATTAGTGTTTTGATGTGCTGTGATACTTGTTGATCCTACTTCCGTTGTGGATTGTAGTGATCCCTTGAAACTGCCAAGCAACACATACTTGCCCTGCCTTTCTTCTCTTTTGAATAATAACTGTCCTTACTCCTTACTTATGAAAAAGCTCTAAATCTCCTTATAGTAATTGAACTTTCTGTGCCCTTGTATTTTTGTTTGTCCCTATGGAGAATGATTTGGAGTCTTATATACCAATAGTGGAATGAATGTTGTCAAGGTAGAGCTGGCTTGATTATTACATTTTGTTTAATATTTTAATTTTCAATTAAACTGCTTCCTTCAATGCATCAATTTTGCTATTTGTTAAGTTGAATTTTCTTGTAGATGGTGCTGTGATGCCTTCGTGGTTTGATATTCACGAAATACCAGTAACGGCTGTGAGTTCTGCTTTTCTCTTATCTATTTAATTTTAAGTTTTTACATCTTTTTTCTTTTCCTTTTTTTTTTTTTAAATGTCTAACTTGTGCTTTAGTTTCTTTGTTGAGCTTGATGAGCTGTTCTATTTCACACAGCAAAAGCAAATTTATTTCAGATGTTGACTAATACACTTGGAAGTTAGAATCAAAATAAGATTGACCAGGCTCCTCCAGCCCTTGTATCTATCCAATATGTTGAGGAATTCACCTAAATGTTTAATGTTGCATGGGTATTTAATACTTTGAATGTGTTTGATCTATGGAATCTCTTATTTCTTAGCTTAATGAATAGATGATGAGAGTGATTTTCTTTGCCAGTCATGTATTGGCACTCACCTGCCACTTTGTGCAGTTGATCATTGCTCTGTATTGAAATTCCTGCAGATTGATCTGCCACTTCATTCACCATGTAATAAATTGGAATGATATCCATGCAATATATATTGAGCTGATTTAAGATAATTAAAGTTACAATCATGTAACAGGATTCCCCAAAAGATGAAGGTGGTGTGCTTAAAGCAGTTCAGAATGTCCACGCAATGATAGATAAAGAGATAGCCGCAGGCACCAATCCTAAAAATGTCTTTTTATGTGGGTTCAGTCAAGGAGGTCAGTCAGTCTATCTGTCTGTTCTCCCATGTCCATCTACCTAATGCACTGATGAAGCATCCCTGGTTTCAGTTAATTCTTCCGATAATTATAAAATCTGATTTTCTAGGTGCCTTGACATTGGCAAGTGTTCTGCTGTATCCAAAAACCCTGGGTGGAGGTGCAGTGTTTAGTGGATGGGTTCCATTTAATTCTTCAATTTTGGAACAGGTTACACCAGATGCAAGAAAGGTTATTTCCTCTGTTACTTATGGGCATTTTATTAGCATCTCTGGTTTCAAGCTACAGCTTGATGCATGATGTTTTTATTTACGAGCCACATAATTCGACTAAGCCGCAAATATTTTTGATAATTTTGATTAAGTCAATGTTTGAGACTCATCGAACTGAATACATCAACAAACCTTTATGCAGCTTATCAAAGTTGTGAGTCTTCTGGATGCAGTGGTGTTGAGTCATGAGTGTACCAAGTCTTTGAAGTTCTAGTCAACCTGCAGTCTATATTTGTTAAGAACTTTGCCAGTAACTTCTTGGTATTACTTGATGTGAATCATGTTAAGTGAATTTCATTTGCACCTTGTTAAATGTTTTATCGTTTATTACTCACCTCGAGATGCATCCACACTGGTTTGAAGTCACATTTCTTGTATAAAGGATCTGATATTTCAGAATATGCCTGTAGACACCTATACTGTGGTCCCATGGAATGGCTGACAGAACTGTACTCTTCGAAGCTGGACAGGCAGGTCCACCCTTTCTTGAAAAAGCCGGTGTAAGCTGTGAATTCAAGGTATACCAGTCTCCTTCTCTGTATATAGTATTATTTTGGTTCCATAGTGATTCTTGTTATTTTTGGACCTTGTCCTTGTTCTGTAGTTGTAGTATTAATTATGCATGCGAACATACATAAATGCGGATTTCTGCAGCACCCTGTTTAAGTATAGTTTTTTTTGGCTGCTGCTTGGTTCTTACCTTCAGGCTTTCCCTGCTCTTTCTCACTCCATAAATAATGAGGAGCTCCGCAATCTGGAATCATGGATTAAATCCAGACTTCAGAGTTCATCCTGAAGGACTTATCCGTCAGTTTATTTCAAAATATATCTTATTAATATGTTATACTGTCAATGATGTGATAACAGGTGAATTTATTTTTATTTTGGGGGTCTTTGTTATTATACTACGATCGTTTTATCCAATATTTGAAGTTGATAGCTGGTAATGTCATATGGGATATAAAATAAGAATGAGTGTACTGAGTTGTACTAACTCTAGTGGAGCATATCTTTGCTGGTAAACCCAGGGTGGGTCTAAAGTGGGCCGAGTCAATACAATCGGACCAGCGTACACCAATGGATTGAAGGGGGTGGATGGTGAAGATCGTTCACATCCCTTCATTTCAACGGTCTTGGTTGTATTTGATTCAATTAAGAATATCATGTAAACCGCTTTAGCTAATATATTTTGGATTCTTTATTTAATTAGTTTTTCATCTTTTATTTTATTTTAGTGATATATACCAAGTGCATGTAATATATAATCAAGTATTTTTTGTTTAAAAAAAAATCTAATGTATATGGTACCAGATGGAAGCTGGTATCTTATCAAGGTATGACTTCGTTAAAAACAAGCCTCAATTATGGGTAACAACAAGAGCGTGTCCTTTTATGATAAGATACTTGTTTCGTTTAGGATCAAAGTTCTAGAAAGAAACTAGACAAGGATAAAGAAAATAAAATCATTTTTGATGTAAAGGATCTTTTTCAGGCAACTGTGCAGCATACTCAAATTTTATGAAGAAGATAGGGATTTGAAGGTGATTTTAATGTTTGAGGTTAATAGAATATATAAAATGAATAAGATAACATATAGAATTACAAAACATAAAAATAGGAGAAGCATT
The DNA here is from genome assembly GCA_014898725.1 of Jacaranda copaia. Lineage (NCBI taxonomy): Eukaryota > Viridiplantae > Streptophyta > Magnoliopsida > Lamiales > Bignoniaceae > Jacaranda > Jacaranda copaia. The sequence continues at coordinate 93,861 of JACGDI010001948.1, forward strand.
CTTTTAGACACACTAGAAATTTTATTCAGATTAGGAATACAATCTTCTCTGCTCTCCAAGTATCAAGACTCATTCTTTTATAGAGGGATTGATATTATTTGAGAAGTATAATGCTGGACAAATGACAAATAAGCCATCAGATTTTACATACATACTTTAGACACTTAGTACAATTACTTTTGACTTTTATAGACTAATAGTACAATAATGCAAATAAAGCATTTAACTAGCATAACAGCTTACCATACTTAGTATAATAATTCATGACGGCATACCAAACTTAGTACAATAATTTAAGTCAAAAAGCAAGGGGGATAAGGACAAAAAATAGTAGTAGATTTATTTTGTTAGGGAATTTCTGCTAATGGGTTGTCAAATTCAACAGAAAGTTCCATCTTTTCCCACCATTGACGCTGGCTATCTAATTCATATGGGTCTTGGGAATCAATGAATATGTCATCATCGTTTACCTTTTCTTTACCCTTGGAAGATGAAGTGGAGGCAGTAGAAACAACAGGGAATGAACAAGGCTTTGTTGCAGCAGAACTCTGTGGAATTTGATTATGTGAGAGAGAATTCCATCTAGTGTTGAAATAGGATTAAGATGCTCCCCACATGGAATCAGTAGTAGCTTTGATCATCTCAGTGTGGAATTGTTCAAAATATGCTCTGGTGTCTTCTTGAAGTTTGATTGCATAATCAATTTGCAGTTGTTCCCATGGAACGTCTTCATCAAACTTAGGCCAGATCTGAGACGAAAAGTTGAATTGAACTCTGTCATTCTTCTTTGAAGCTCTCTGATCTCATTCCCATGATCATAAAACTCTTTATTAAGAAGATAAGAGAAAATACCATATTCCTAGACTGAATAGAAGTATGGTAAATTATGAATATGAGGAGAACTTTGTCTGGAGAGAATGTAGATGATAGAGGAATTAACTGTAATGTTGCCGATTAATTTCATTTGAATAACCTTGAACATCTTCATCTAAATAGACAATGGAAAGAACCACTCAAGAAACGTTCTGGCATAAGGGTATTCTTCTAGATCATCAAACCACCCACTATGTAGTTCTACAAACCACTTGATAAACTGTTCGATAGGGAATTCAACAGCAATTTTCCACTGTTCTAGTATATACCAAAGTAAACATAAGAGTTCTTTTGAAAACATAAGATGAAATAGACTAGAGATACTAAACAAACTAAAGAAAGGAAAATTAGGATGGAATCCTAGACCACCAAAAGTATGTAGACCTATTTTCCTAACAGTGAGAGATTGGTATTTTAACATGAGTTCCTTTGCTCTGAATTTAATAATTTTGGTTTTTATTAAATTAAAAAGCTTAGGAGGAAGACTCTTAAGAGAAAAACTTTGAAAAGAAGTGGCATTGGCTGGATTAGAAGGGGAAAACATGCAAATAATGGGAATGTGATTTATAGAAATAACTGAAAGAGCAGGTTTGGATAGAAAATCAACAAGAATGTTGGTTTTTCCTTTGATGTGGTTAACAGTGAAAGAGAACTGGAAAAACCATTCTACCCATATGAGAAGTTGCCTAGATGGAAGAGTATTGGGTTTGAAACTCAACATCTTTGGAAAGGCACTCATATCCATTTCAACATGAAAATGATGACCAACCAGATGAAATTGGAATTTTTCTATCCCTTTCTTAACTGCTAAGATTTCCTTGTCGGTTGAATGGTAATGTTGTTCAGAAACCTTGAAAGAACCGTTTTTGTATTCACAAATATTCCTTTTTCCATTAATTTCTTCAAGCAACACAGTAGCCCAAAAAGATTCACTTGCATCCGTTTGAAGGATTCTTGTACCGTTTGAAGGAATCTGCAATGGGGGTAACTTTTGGATGATTTTTTTAATGGCATATACTGCTTTTCTTTGTGCAAAAGACCATTATGGAGGGTTCTTCTTTAGCATATCTTGTAAAGGCCTAATAATTGATGCAAACATAGGAATGAAGTCTGCAACATAATTGATAACTCCTAGAAACTATTAAATTTGTTGTTTTGACAGTAAGTCATCAAAGAACTTGAGTAATTCTAAAGTAATATGTGGCTACAAAGAGTATTGTCCTTCTTTAATATGCATTCTCAAAAACTCAATCTCTAGCTGAGCAGCAATCATTTTCTTTTCAGCAAGCATAATCCCATATTTTTGAACCAATTCTCCAAAACAATGAAGAAGATAAGAATGTGTTTTCATATCTTTAGAAAATAGGAGAATTTCATCAATATAAATTAGAACATTTGGGAATAAGGATTTGAAAATTTTGACCATTGCTTTTGGAAATAATGAAGGAGCTATTTTTAAGCCAAAAGGAAGAACAGTCCACTGGAAATGAGCATTTGGAATGCAAAAGGCTATTTTATATCAGTCATCAGGATGAACATCAATTTGCCAAAATTCTACTTTTAGATTAAACTTTGAAAATACGTTGACCTTGGTCAGATTAGAAAACAAACAATTTTTGGTTTGGAGAGGAAACTTTTCATCTGTAAGGAAGTAGTTGAGAGGCTTGTAGTTGATTACAAGTCTCATTTTACCTCTAGCCTGCCCTGACATTTTATTAACATAGAATGCTTGACTAGCCCATGGAGAATTTGTAGACTCAATAAGACCTTTATCTTGTAACTAGGCTAATTCCTTGAGAGCTAACTTCATCTGATCAGGTGGCATTCCTAGGTGACTTGCTTTTCTAGGATTAACATTTATATCCTTCTTGAAGGGCAACTGTACAAAAAACTCTAAATTTTTTCAAAGTGGGTTTGTGTATTTATGAAGGAAATATGAATGAGATTCTGCACAACAATCTCTGACTAGATTTGCTTGAATATTAGAAATGGAGTCAACAGGGGAAGTAATATTATATTGTGGTTTGATATAGGGAAGAAAATAGGATTTAAAACGAAGATCTTCAGGTTTTGGAGCAATTTTTTTCTCCCATAGTTGTTTAATAATATCAAACCTAATAATAATATCTGTCCCGGGTAAGGTTGAACCAAGAAATTTGTGGGTTAAAGATAACTTGGGAAAAAATTGAATTTTAATTGTTTTGCTAATTAAACTAATAGATAGTGTATCATTATTAGCAACCTGAAAAACTTCATGATGTGTTTTCCAAAAAAAGGCTGGAAGTTTGTTTGGATTGAGAATAGAATTGAAAGTTCATGTATCAAGTAATCCAACAACAATTATTGGATTATCAAATTTTTGAGGAATAATTTGTACCTGAACAATTGGTACAACAAGAGCCAATCCGATCATCTTGATCCCAAAAATTGGAAACATTTCTTCAGTACTTTCTGGACCAGAATCTGAATCATCATTAGAAATTTCTTCAAGAGCGAACAGAGTTTGTTCAGAGGGCTCTGCTTCTTCAGAAAAGATCGACTCTAGATCATCTTGCTCAAGATTGCATTGTGTGAGCTGAAAAATCTCTTTGAGAATCTTATCCCTTCTTTTATTCGGACAAAATCTCGCCCAATATCCTCGCTTGTAACAAATATAGCATTTATCCCCTTTGATTTTTATGAACTTTCTCTTAAAGAAATATCTTTTTTTCTTGAGCATCCATTGCTGATCATGCGTCGTATGGGACACATAACATATATTTATATGCATTCTATTGCTTAACATAGGAAAATGGGGGACATTAAGCATTCACCCACAGTGCATGGAATATACGGTGCTCCAGGAAGTGGATTAGTGATTGCAAATTTGTGTCAAATCATAGATTTCAAGAATCTTGATCGAGTCAACCAGCATCATTATATAGTACTAATTATCATGCAAAAGGTTCATCCACAATGGATTATTTTCAATTATAACCCATGATTGCATGCCTACTAGGCCAAACCCTCTTCACATGACTTGATCATTCTATCATCTCATTCAGTAATTTTGCATGGCCTTGCTATTATTTCCACCATATAATAATAATAATAATAATAATAATAATAATAATAATAATAAGAATAAGAATAATAAAAAAAAGAAAAAAAGAAATTGTTTAGGCTATGACTCACCGGGCCTTGTATCTTTTGGGCTGGAGATTAGGCCCAACACTAGTTTAGGCTACTGAGGCCCAAAATCCGAGGCTGCCCTTGAAATTTGCGGAGATGTTGCGCTGAAACAGACTGAGAGTGAATAATTTCTGAAAAGAAGATACGACCAAGAGAGTCACAACGGGCCCATCCATCATATTGCCTATTCCGCTGCTCCCTCACCAATCAAATTTCATCCTCCTCAAATATCACTGTTCACCAATGTCCCTGCACAAACTCCTGCGTTGCACGTGATCATTCCCTCAACGAGCCCCCAATATACGTCACCAATTTCTATGCTCAAGCATCAAGACTTCATCAAAAGCCTCTCTCTTAGTTCAGTAAACCTAGAACCACATTCTCTCTCTCTCTACCCCTTTCTTTATATATTATCCTTCATCTTTTTTCTCTGGAAATACTAAATTTTCAGCTATGAAGAAGCTTTATCGGAAGGGTACGGTGCATCCGACGCCGTCGGTTGTTTCAGACCACCTCCTCTCCTTTTTGCCGGCGGCGATATTGACTTTGACTGCAGCCCTATCGCCGGGAGACAGGGAGGTGTTGGCTTACCTTATTTCTTGCTCATCCGCCAGCTTTTCCAACAGCCAGCGCAAGACCACCCAGAAAATCACCGCAGCCGGTAGTTCCAAGGGTGGCGACGACCACCCCCCGTGCTTTAACTGCAACTGTTTCCGGTGCTATATGAGCTATTGGGTGAAGTGGGATTCATCGCCGAACCGCCAGCTGATACACGAGATAATAGATGCTTTTGAAGATAGCCTGCTGAAGGAGAGCAAGAAAGAGAAGAACAGGAGGGAGAGGAGGAAGGGTAAAAGTGCCAAAGGGAATATTAGTCATGTAGCGGATGAGCCCAAGAAATCGGAGTTGAGTTTGACCAAAGATGATTTTAATTTTGGCGAGTCAACAAACACGGCGGCGGAGAGCGCCGCCGAGACTGGTCGTGGTATGGGTGGAGACGAGGAGGATAATGCGGTGGAGGAAGAATTGGAGAAGGGTTCAGTGAGGAAGTTTGTGAGTTTTCTTGGAGAGAGGATATGGAGCGTTTGGGGTTGAAGGAAGGTGAGAAAATTGGGGAAAGAAAAAGGTTGGTGTAGTTTTACTCATTTGCTTATACAATCGAAGCAAATTTTCATTTTTGTAGCAATTAATACTCTTTTGGCATGTAGAACACTCCTTCTACAATGTAAATTATGGGTAGTTTTATTTCATCATCTTCCCTTCATTTCTGCAAATTTGATTCTTGGTTATATTTCCATTTGCATTTTGAGCTTTTAATTACGAACAGCACCCAATTTTAGTAGCTAAAGTTTAGATTTTCAGCTTAAATTATCTTATCCTCCCATTAATTTTTGCAGTGACTCTTAGTTTAGTTTCCATTTGTATTTCATCCTTCCAATTTCTGCCAACCACCCACAGTCCCACACCCCTATTTTTAGTAACTGCGGTTGGACTCTGTTTTTGAATCTCCATTTATCTTTTGCTCTGAGGTTTTCACTTCAGAAGTGTCTCCGGAATTACATTATGTGGTTTTCCGCTAGTGCTCTGTTTATTTGCCCCTTATTCGTTTGTTTCTTGGTCTGGGTTGTGGGCATTTGTTGGAAGCATTAGTGGGATGAGCCCATCAGCTAGCAAGTGCCTTATCTTCATTTATTGCTTTTTACCTTCTGCTATGTATGCATGTACAAACAAAGTCATCATCTTGTTTGTACTCTTTGTTTTCTCACCTTCATTATTTGTACTTTTTCGAAGAGCCCTTTTGTTTCCTTGTCCATTTCATCTAATTTTTTCTTTTACTTGGTGAGTCTCTCATCTCCACATTATTGAATGGTAAAACCTAATTCACTGAATCTTTTCTCAAACTCTTCATTCATTCCCCTTTTATCATCCATTAATTCATTAGACAGCTCGAAACTCAAAGGGATAGGCTCAATTTTAACACAGCCCACGAAGAAACTATACTGGGGATCAGAGGAAAAGGTTCTTATTTCTGCTCCCTTTTTCCACCTCTGGTATTTCTGATGAAACGACGTAGGTTTTTGTCTGTCAAAGCTTTATTACCAAAAGGGTTTTGTGGGCAGATGCGCACTTTGTTGCGTTAATACTGGGCTATGATCACTGATTAAGCTCAATTAAAAGGAAGAGGGAAATGAATCTGATGGGAAGTGGTAATAATGGGAAATGGGACATTTGTTTGGTGGGGTTTGCCGTTAACGAGGTCGGCCAAAGTAAGGGCTTCGATTAAAGCGACGACGATAAGACTACCCAATGACTTATGTCCAACAATTCCTTTTCTCTTAGTTTTTTTTATTTTTTTGATTCCCTAAAGTAAAAGGTATCGATTCTTACCACAAGTTATTGGGACTCCTGCCATGGTGTGTTTGGCTATGTAATATAAATAGATGTAATTATATGTAATGTGTTTGTATTTTATCTTTAATATCATCAGATATTCTTAACGAACTTTCTAGGTTTAATGCTCTAATTGCTTTATTGGAAAGTTAGAATATTTATTGCCCATTTAATGCATCAATGAGAAAAACTTTCATTTTTGCACTTGATATGAATATATAACATTATTATATTTTTTTATCTGACAATTTACGCTCTACATGGGCACGCGGATGGCACGAAAATAAAATATGGAAGGGGAAAGGGTGAAGAATACTCTGTGTGAAGTAAATAAATAATACTCTTTCATACGAAAAATGCATATCTACTTGGATCATCGATTACGACGTCAATTTGATCCAGCATTTTGAATCTAATCCCACGCTCAAAACCTTGTGAAAAGGATAGGTTTACCAAAAGGAGTGAAGAAATGGATTTGTCAAAGAATTAGTTTCTTTACAGTCAGCCCCTTTTTCCCATTATTATCTTTGGTTCCACACATTATCTCTCCTTATGCATTGCACCATCACTAATCACTACAGAAATTGCTTCACTTTTATTGTGTCCACAGTCACTAGAGCTGCATGTTCCCAAAATTGTTCTTGTTGAGGGTCTGTTTGGCAATCTGAAGCTAACAGGGAGGAAAGCACCAGTAGAAATTGGGTAGTGGAAAAGGTGAAATTTTTGGACAAATGCCCCTTGCAATGTTACTTTCCATGGAACTGCGGCGTCTAATGCAGTTTTAACTATTATGGGAAAATGTACTGCTCCACTCATTTCATAGGTCCCCATGACACAGTATTTAGTTAGAATTTAGTCTCAATTTTTTTAATGGATCTTTGACAAAAGGGACACAAAATTATTGGAGTATAAGATTGAAATAATAGAAACACGGTACAAATAAATTTTCTCAATTGACAATAAGCGTACATGGATTGAAAAGCTGCTCCTCAAAGTACTAAGTAAAAAATAAAAATAAAAATGCAAAAAGCAAGGAGTTTTATTTTTGGAATTAATAATGCCAGGAAAGAGTTCTAAATACATATTTAAATGAGGTGACAAAATTGGACCTTTTCAGTCAGCTTAGAATTTTGTGGAACGTGGTCAAGACTATCCTGCCACGGAACGGAGCAAAAGATAAAATATCGGGACAAAGGAACTGCCATATCAAAAATAAAAATATGCAAAAATTGGTTGAAGTAAAATTATTAGAGCTAAAAATGGGGGAAGTTTAGGATCCACTTGGATTTTTTTTTATTTTTATTTCAATTTTCAACATTTTTAAAATTTAAAAAACAAACACTTAGATATTGAGATTGAAATAAAAATATAGTGCATGTTTTGTTTGAAAATGATGATTAAGAATAGTATTGGATGAAATTTAAGTAGCTTATATTTTTATGCCTAAAAGGATGCATATTTTCAAATATATATATATATATATATATATGTTTTAATTATTTTAGAAAGATAGTGGGTTGTGTCAAATTATTAATAGCATAGATAAAAGTAAGAGAATAAAAAAAAGAAGAAGATATTTTCAATTAAAATATTTGAAAAAAATTGATAGTTTCTATTATTGCGACAGTACATATATTTGAAAATAAAAACAAGCGATTGCCTTTTATTTTTTTTGGCTCCACCCCACCTCAATACCACTACAGCATATACAATAACGCAAATATAAATTATCTGATAATTCCTCCTTCATATTTATCATAATTTTGAATCTTATCGGCTAAGTAATCATAATTACATTTCTTCATGGACTTGTATTCGTCGAAATACTTTCAAAATCCACATATTCCACATTCTACGGTAGAATTTTCCAGACAAGGAGCTAAAATTTTGAAATTTTCAAACTGTAAAATATCTTTGACTTCGGGAATAACCTCCATCGCAAACGCAGTAATATTTTAAAGCCCATCACATTTATCACGCAACAATGGCCTTATCAATATCGCGATCTTTGAACAATTCAACTGCAGAAGGGACATGAAATTGACTTGGAGAGTAAATATTGGTGGGAATAAAGTCAAGAATGTATCAAACTGCTATTCCGCCTTCATAAGTTCAAATGAAATCCCATATAAAACTTGAATATTTCAACTAAAATTTTGGCCATCTGATCGGGCAGTGACTTTGAGGGGCATGATTTGCTGATGATGTTGACAACAGCGTAACCTGCGTATTTGACTGGTTCTTTCTTTTAATTTGACTCAGTGCTTATGATAATAACACTGAAAATATGTGGACTTTCTATTGTTTTCTGCTAACTGCTGAGCGATAGATGCATCAGATGAAATGGTCAAAAAATTTATTTGAGGGTTCATGTTTCCACTCAATTGGGACTGATAGTGCTATTTTGATCATATTTTCTTGTGTGGATTTGAAGGTTAATGGGTTGTTGTTAATTAACTTGATTTAAGTGATTGTGGCCAAACTGAAATGGTTCGGATACAAAAGCATTGGTTTCGGTATAATCAGTGTGAAATTCATAGTCTAGTTAGGATTTAGCCATTTGTGCATGGGCAAACACATAATGGAATATTGGAATTTAATGCTTTGAAAGATAGGGTACCAAATTTTGAATTGAATAATTTGAAATGGAATAATTTATTTTTGTAAAAGAAAAATCGTGATTCTAACTTTAGGACTTCAGTTCTTGGGGTGACATATCGTTGGTCGGATTGGATATGCTTTAGTTCAATTGATGGGACTATAACATGTTGATAAATAAATTGCATATACAGTTGTATCTTTTCGTACATCATCATTAGTTTTCATATAAAAATATGTTTTATGATTTTTTGGCCGAGTCCCCATGATTTGATGTTTATTGGCTTAGTCACTTTGAAAAAGACCTTTGAAAGAATTTCATAGACTTGTGAATTAGGTCTAATATTATTTTTATTTTATTTTAAGTCCAAAATCATATTCACATTAATAATAAGTTGAATACAATTTTAGAATTGAATTAGATTTAATGCTATTGTTACATTAAAATTTTTCTTTTCTTGTCAAATGGGCTCACGCATAAAGTGAGGTTGCGAGTTCGAACTTAATAATCTTCCAGCGTACATATGTATAAAGAAAAAGAAAAAAAGCTTCTTTTTTTTATTGTTACAATTAACTTTTGATGCTATTTATATCTCCAAAGCTAGTTGATGAACACATTTTTATATGAAACATTGATCTCAAATTAATTGTGGATTTTTAATATGAGGGCCACTTATTTTTTGATCCATAATGGATGCGCATCCCTTTGTGGGCTGACTCAGAAGACAAGTATTGAACTCTGTCATACCGGGTCGGGAGTTGATGAGCACAATTTTACACGAAACGTTGATCCCAAATTAATTATGGATTTTTAAATATAGGTCCATTTTTTTTTTTTGAATCCAGAATGGATCCACATCCGTTTGTGGGCTAACCCAGAAGAAAATCATCAAAATCATTTATATTGGGTTGGGCCGTTGTCCCTAATCTACACTGGCTTTCTTGTGAAGTCTCCATTGTAAGGGTAGTAATATAAGAGATCATTTCTCCGGAGTCCATGAGATGGGGTATTCACTCTCGTTACTCAAACATGGTCTTGGATGGAGTCAAGGATAGTAATGGGACGGGTTTGGCTCAATCCATATCCTATTTTGTTAGATCTTATCCCATCCCGTACCTCACCCCATCCCGCCTACTCCATCTCATCCAATTGGGATGACTCTGAAAAGAATTAAAAAATCAAAATCAATTAATGAAAATATTAAATTAATCAATGAACATACTCATCAAAATTTATTTTTCTTTTTTTTGCTTTTTTATTTTTTAGATAATTATATTTTATTTTTTTGTTTTAGTTATATACTAATTTTTTATAAAAATATTTAATGTATTTCATATTAAAAATTATTTTACTTCTAATTTAATTAGAAAAGGTTAGTATAATAAATTAACTTAATTACTATTGATTTAAAAAGGATATTTGGATACGTGTCAAAGTTTTTAAAAACTATAGAATGTTAGGTAAAAATCATAAGTACCGAACCGTAGCCAACTCCTCCGTAAGCCAATCCAAACCCGTCCTGAATGTTTGGGTTTGGATGTTGACCTGCTCTCTCTCTTATCATCCTTAGATGGAGAATGGGTAATGGTAATAGAGTTCATATTTGGACTGATAAATGGGTACCCTCAGCCTTCAACTTTTCAAGTGTTTTGTCCCCCAAAAAGTCTACCGGCAGATGTACTTGTATCTACTTTAATTAACTCAGAAACTGATGTGTGGAATCATCATATGATCAATGAAATTTTCCTGGCAGCAGAACAAGAGCTCATTCTGTCTATCCCATTGGGAGGAATGGCCAATGAAGATCATTTGGTTTTGACATTACTCTTAAGTCTGGGAATCTTACTGTTCGGTCCGCATATTTTTTGGCTGATTGGCTCTCTCCATGCGCCATAGATTGTCTGCTGCGGCGAGGGGCTCTATTAGTGCGGAAGGATGCAAAGACTTCAAATTCATTTGGAGAAATAAGGTTCCACCTAAGAAGCTAAATTTTGCTTGGAAGGCTACCAATAATTTTTGTGCCAGAAAAGAATTCACGAGAGCCCTTTCTGTGATATTTATAAAACCAAAGAAGAAAATATTACTCATTGCCTATTTCATTGCCACTTTGCTCGATGAGTATGGGCATCGTCAAATCTCTCTTTTCCAATTTTAAATCCTCCAACTGAGTCCGTTTTTGAGTGGCTTCGAATTGTGGGTGATCAGCTAGACAGGGAATGTTTTGCGTTCTTTCTTGTTTGTTGCTGAAGTATATGGAGCCCGATGATAATAATTAATGAAGAAATTAAGAAAAAAACTATTTCCCCCCTAGATTTTAGCCAAAATACCCAAATAGGATAGGATTCGCATCTTTTTAGCTAGATCAGGTCATGACTCGGTGGAATTTGACCCGCTCCAGGCTATGACCTGAATTGTAGTTCATTGATCAATTAAGGATCTGACGCATAGTAACAGTCATCTCAATCCATATAGACAAGAATAGTTCACCACTTACAAAAGAAGGGAATCACATTGTGCTGGGTCATGTAATCTTGACCCATTCTCACCTTGAGTTCTTGTCTTTACCTTTGAGTTTGTTTGATCTCCTAAACAATATACAAATTTAGGCATCGGAGGGTTTTAGTTGATGGCGATCTCAACTAGCTTAACATGTGCTCTTGTGATCGATCGGAAACCCCAAAAACACTTGTGCGGATCTAGGTTGAGGTTGAGGTCGAGGTCAAAGACAGGGTCAATTTTGGGAATTCAGCTCGAGGTCAATACCTAAGATCTCAAGCCGCATTAGAGTCGTAGAAATTGATGTAGGTTCGGGGAGGGGGCACGGTCACCAATTGAGGTAGTTGAGTTTACCAAGTATTTTTTAGCAAGATTTAAGGATGCTTCGAGGTTTGAATTATCAGTTGGTATGTCGAATTATGTTATGGTATTGGTTTAGTGGCCAGAAACCATTCTAGATATTAAAATTAATTTTGATGCTGTAATTTTCAAAGATATTCAATCTGTTGGTATTGGTTTAGTGGCCAGAAACCATTCTAGATGATGTGTTTATTGGAATTCAAAGTTGAGTAATCAGAGCCTCCAGTCGGAGGCTGTAGAAGCTTTTGCAGCAAAGATGGCATGTGAAATTTGTGCGCAAATTTCTTGGAATGATATGGTTGTTGAAGGGGATTGTAGTTCGATACTACAGGCTCTAAAAGATCCTTTTGATAATTTTTCTGATACTGGGTGTATTATTTCTAAAGCAAGGAGGTTCATTTGTCAAATTTTAGCAGTCCAGTTTGTGCACGTGAAGAGGAGTGCTAACAAATGTGCAGATTTTCTAGCTAGAAGTGCTTTCTCTGTGTGTCAAAACACTGTTGCGGGGTTGATGTGATTGCCACGGCATTGACATTGAACGATCATTAATAAAAGTAACTACATTTTACTTTGCAAAAAAAAAAAATTAAGATGGAGAATTTTAAGAAAAATTATTTGCAGTAATTGAACTTTATCTTATTAATACAAGATAAAATATCTACTAAAATAAAAATTATGAAAATTTCCTCATTTTATTTTTGATACGAAATAAAATAAGGCACCTATTGAAAATAAAGGATTTAAATTGTTTTCTAGAGACAATTGAATTTATTTTGACGCAAGAGAATAAAGATAGAAATAAGTATCTTAACAACAATTTTCGCATAAATTTAGTAAAGGATACAACATTTGTAATGACCCACCCCCGTCATAGTAAAATTGTTCTTGTTCCTAATGATCAGTAATCTACAATGAACAAAAGCTCTCAATTCTCACGAGTTATGATGAGCTGATAATATTTGTCAGATAATAACTGCTAAAAGGACTTGGTATAATAATGCTAATCCAACAAAAAAACAACAATCTACCAACTTTTTAAGCCAAACAAGAAGGCTAAATATTGTATTAATACCATATTAATTTCCAGTGGAGTAGTCGATGATCAGGCATGTACCGGTATGGATACACAACCTTTCAGGCGTTCAAGAATGGCGTTTCTGCTGACAAGCCCCGAGTGGAGAGTTAGAGGCAGTCCCTCCTTAACGCACTGGTCGTATTTCTCTAACACAGACACAATTTCACTAAAATCCGGACGCTTTGATGGATTTGCAGCCCAGCAGCGCTTTATGAGGTGAGCCACCGCAGGTTGGCAGCTTGCTGGCAGAGGTGGCCGCTCATTCTGCAACAATTGTGAAAGAAAAGGAGACTTCTAAGCATGCTTCAATTCTTGAGATACTTCAATTTCCAGACGAAATCTCCATGTTTAAGAGCTTTTATTGTCACTTCACATGATGTCCTATGAGGAATTAATCCTCAGCTGTATGATGAGAAAATTCAACAAGAATTTGCAAGATTTTTTACCTTTTCGGAGACAGCAAAAGCAGCTTGGACAGGGGTCATTCCTTGGAAAGGAAGCAAAGCAGTTGTAAGTTCCCACAGCACAATCCCAAAACTATAGACATCAACTTTCCGAGTATAAGGTTTCTCCTTGATCATCTCTGGTGCCATCCAACGGTAAGTTCCCATGTTTCCCTTGGCTTCCCTGCATTGTGTTTCCAGACAAGATGTGCCGAAATCTGCAACCTTAACGCGCATCTCATCATTTAAGAGCAAGTTGTTTGACTTTAGGTCTCTGTGGATCACTCCTTGTGAATGAAGATACTCCATTCCACTGGATATATCGATGGCTAATCTCAGAATGGTTTCTATTGAAAGGGAGTAGGGCTCTTTCTTGTTGAGATACATTCTTAGAGTCCCTTGGGACATGTATTCTGTAATGATGCAGTACACTGGAGGCTTCTTACAAGCAGCGATAAACTGCAGAGAAAGAAGACAAAAACAACATAAATAACAGCTAAATTGGCAACATATGAGTAAAAGGCCAATATGACTAATCAGATTAACTAATAAAAAACTTGATATGATTAATGCAAATGACCGACTAGACCAACTTAAGAGGTCTCTCTTAAGCCACATGGCTCAAGCCTATCAAGAACTCGACTAATTTAAATATCAATTTTTACAGCAAAAAAGGTATTTCAACACTCATTTTATAACTTTTTTAGGAGCAGAAGCTCACTATTCAAGTATTTACAAGAACCTCATATCCCGTTCTGTGCAACATCGATCTATATATTGTTCTTGTAGATTAAGATATTTGAATTGAGTTTTTAAGGGCCATTAAGATATCAAGAAGAGAGCCAACATTAGAAGCAAACAAAAGTGCACTAACAGGGGATCCTTGGAATGTTTTGGACAATTGAAAATGGGAATCCCAGGATGCTTTGTCTGCAAGATAATCTTACGCAACTTAACTTTATTTTCCGATTTTCTAGCAGTTCTGGATTGAACTTATCAAAATGTCAGTTAAGCAATATCTTGCATACTTTTCATTACGACTGAAAGGGTACAAGAAAATCTAACCTGCACGATATTGGGATGATATAAACGCGAAAGCAGGGCAACCTCACTCTTGAATTGCTGCTCGAGCTGAGATCTAGTCTCTTCCTTATGAGTCGGAATCCTCACCATTTTCACTGCAACAGCTCTCTGTTTGTAGATTCCTCTGTAAATTCTACTGTGTGCTCCAGAGGCAAACTTATTACCTATAAACAACTGAGAAAGATCAGCTGTCCATTCCTCTTGATCCTCCTTGGATGTTTCCCATGTTTCAATATTGTCCGAGTCCAAAATCATGGACCATGATTCCAGACTGTCGAATCTCTTCCTCTCCAGAGTATTAGCATCAGGGTTCCACTGGATTCTTGAAGATGAAGGAACTGCTGATGAAGATTTGCTCTTCGTTTTTCTCAGTCGAAATGGATTGAAACACGATGCAGCCATTCAAAAAGATCTGAAACTTTGGTGGGTTTTGTGGATTAAGAGGCGTCAAAACACACAATCACAAGGTGTTTCTCCTTCTGATTGTGTGGGAATATTGATTTCAGGAAGTGCATGACCTGATTCAGAAACTTGAGTTTGAGTGAAAATAACTGAAAGATGATCGTGAGGTTTCATGTATCAGTCAGAAGAAGCCATAAAAAACACATATTTTTGTTTGAAAATAAATACGCAGAGAAGCCATGATCAAGACATTAGAAGAGATTTACACAGCCAAAAACTTGCATGGAGAAAAGAAGTTGAAAGAAAACCCAAATTTTAAATGCAGATTGTGCTGAAAGAAAGAAAGATTATGATTTATGAATTGCCTTGGCTTTTCATCAGGTAAAGAAATAAAGTGGCATGTTTGGCAGAAGAAGATGAACTCAAACCAGAGATTTCAGGGATGTCCCGTGAATTCTTGTTTATAAAGTGTGTCAGTGTGTGTATACATACATGCATACATATATATAGAGAGAGAGAGGGGACGGAATGGTTTCTCCAGTTTTCTTATGCATCAGCATCATTGCATGTTAACTCACAGTTTCAAAAGTTTAGCGGGTGTTTGGTTTCATTGCCAGAAGCCCTGTTCACAATTTTTACTATTTTAAAAATAAAAATAATTATTTTTTAATCATTTTCACCCAATATTATTTTTATTTTCAAAATACATTCTTTAATAATCTATATATATTCTCCCAATATTCCATTATTTCTATCTCTCTTTACCTACGACCTATTAAAACCAACATAATTATTACATTTTCAAACATATCATTCAAATACATTTTCATTTTCATATCACATAACACAACTAATTCCCAGTAATTTAGAAATGCTAGAAACTGAAAATGGAAATGAAACCAAACAGCCCCTAAGCACTTTTTATAAAGGACGACTGCATATATACCTTAGGAAACACGACTCTTTTTCCACAAACATCTGATGTGGATGCTTAGGAGACTAATGGCATCCGTTCTTCCCTTGTGCTAAGTTTGATCGAGAGATTCTAAGTTGAGTATAATTTCAAAGCATAATCCTTGTGCTATTTTTTTCAGAATATAATTTACAAGAGTGAGCAGAATGCGAGGCTACCTATAGAACTCAAGGCTTGTTGGAAGTCACTTTTTCTCCGTGTGAATTTGAGGATGGCAGCTAGTAAATAAGATAATATTTTAAAGTGAAATGCTAACATTAATATAAAATATATGTGTAGTTTATTTCACGAACTCGGATGATTAATAATTAATGATGTGGTAAATCTGATTATATTAGACAGTTCTTGGTATCTTTGTTTTGTTATAGAGAATTTGAGAGCATCAATTGACAAATTTGATTTGGATCAATTGTTAATTGATTTAGTAATATTACTCTAACATATATAAATACGAGGTTTAAGGTTTGAAGACTTGGACTATAAACATCTCATTGGCCTTGACAAAAGTACCCCGAATACCAAAATAAAATTCCTAGCCCTAAACTCATAAACTAATCTATTAAGAAGCAGTACTAACAAACCTCTAGTGTGCATGTACATATAAAAAAAAAAAAATTAATATGGGATAGCCCAACAAGCCCAACCTAACAAGTTTTCGATCTCAAAGAAAGCCCCCAGGCCTACTTAACATGCACTGCCCAACGTCGCTCCTAGATCCAGCTGGACCGGAATAACTCGACCATGGTCGTCTGCTCGAGTGGATAGCCCTCGACCACATCTAATAGGAGGCTTCAAGCCACTTCATTCATTCAACCATCCCTCTGGTCGACCGCCTTGTCTGTTCAATGATTGTCGACAGAGTGCTTACTCCAACGTTGATTCATATTCTTGCCGCATTTAATATTTTGACAAGCAGTATGCCTTCGTATTAATGACGCGTGACACCTGGTACAGTTTCTGCCACTAACTCTGCCTCCAACTCTAGCAGGAAGGCGCCTACCCAAAGTACTGTTC
This sequence comes from Jacaranda copaia, assembly GCA_014898725.1. NCBI lineage: Eukaryota > Viridiplantae > Streptophyta > Magnoliopsida > Lamiales > Bignoniaceae > Jacaranda > Jacaranda copaia. The sequence continues at coordinate 110,741 of JACGDI010001948.1, forward strand.
ATCTTGAAAACTAAGAGATGACGCCATCTAGAATAGTACTTGAATTGGAAATGACTAATAACATCCAGGCAAAGACAAGAGCCCTCTACACTTGATAGGGGTATTTTAGACATATTATCCACCAGGAGAAGACTATAAATACCTTACTACCAGCGACTCTTCAGGTAATGCCAAATACACTATACGTTTCTAATCTTCTGTTCGAGTATCTGTTTTTGTCCAAAACTAACTTGAGCGTTAGAGTACCTTCACTGAGGGCACCTAGGCTAGTTTGACATTTGTTGTTATTGCAGATCTCAAATCTCGAGAAAGATTGTTATTGGATCATTCGATCTCCCTGGTCGAATTAGCTCAAATACACCCCCTTTCACTAAATATGATTTTCAACCTCATCATTTTGGCGTTGTTTGTGGGAAACCTTGAGATTGCAACTGAAAAATGGTGACCACATAAAGAGCTGCATTCGAGATGGAGGATAACAAGAGGTCTATATCTCTACTCTCCCTCCACCTTAGCAAGGTTCACATGCTCCAGGCCCCAGCACCCCACAAGAGTAAGTTTTGACATTGACTATGCCCCAATTGATGCAGTTGATAAGCAAGCAAATCTCTGCTCAAATTTTTGCCCAATTTTTTGCTGCACTAAACAGGCATACCACAGTGCCAGTTCTAGCTGGCAATGCCACCTCGCAACTGCCTCCATCGGAAGAAAATCCCCCAGGGATAGCCGCAGTCGCTAGAAATCCAAGTGGCCACCAATGAGATGTAAAGCCAATCCCAGATGCCCCCAGGAAGAGAGGGGGCGATTAGAGCTAAGAGAGAAAATCGCTGACTCTATTGATCCCCACATTTGACCTAATCGAGCCCTACAATACGATAAGGTTGAACGTTCCAGACGTGACCACCACGAAGAAATAAAAGAATCTGCAAACCTCATAGCTTGCCTTATTTGAGCCCCATAGCGCAATAGGGTCAATCGAGCACACGAGACCCTATTTGATTGAAATGCCACCCAAGCTGATCAGGAAGAGTGGGAAGAGGTCTCCCATCAAGTTCAATAATTAGATAGACACCTTGATGAGATCTCAAAGAGAAATACTAAGAGAGCACCAAATTCTGAGGGCCCCCAGAGGTCTCGTTAAGAAAAAGGCTCCCCTTTCATCCAAGAGATTATCGATGAGTGCATTGCTGTCGATGTAAAAGTCCTAATCGAACTGCCCATATATGATAGCTCAATAGACCTCAATGAGCACTTGATACGGTTCTAGCATATGATGCAGTTGCATGGGCATAATGAGTATATCCATGCCAAGATGTTGATGACCACTTTCTAGGGCATTGCGCTCAATTAGTTTGTGAAGTTGGAGCCTTCGTCAATATACTCCTATGATCAGCTTTGTGATAAATTTTTGCACCAGTTTATTAGCTAGAGAAAGGCGAAACTCCCCCCATATCCACCTCCATACTGTCAAGCAGAATGAGAGAGAGTCCCTCCGTGACTTCTTCATGAGGTTTAACTCAGAGGTTCTCAAAATAGATAACCCTAGGATTGAGTTCTTGATTAATGTGCTATTCCTGGGGCTCAAATATAAGGAATATGCCAATGCATTCGTACGTGAACACCCCAAATCGATGGAGAAATTGCTCAACTTGGCAAAAAGGTACATGACCCAGGAGGAGATAAAAAAGTTTAAGTTCGGATCCTCTAAGGTTGACAAGAAAAAGAAGAATGAGAGAGATAACTAGAAACATAGAGAAACAGGTTGATCTCCAATAAAATGCTTCCACGACTACACCCCATTGAACATTTTGAGGAGAGAGGTCCTATTTTCCACTCAACATGACAATCTCCTTAAAAAAGGAAGCTGACGGAGAATGAAGCGAAGAAAAAATTAAAGAAGTACTGCCATTTTCACAAATAGAAGGGGCATGAAACTAACAAATGCTTCAACCTCTAAGATGAAATTGAGAGGCTCATCAAATAAGGCCATCTCAAGAAATATGTAGTTGTGAATACGCAGGTTGAAGGGGACAAAATTGATTAGATTCTCCATAGAAAAAGGTCGGTTAGCCTAAGGAGAGAGGATAAAGAAAAGAAAACTGCCCATGAGCACCTGGTTGCCATCATAGACTCACAGCTGATGGTAAAATAGGTTGAGAAAAATTTTGAGGCTAAAGATTCCACAATAAGCCGATACTTGGCCGAGGTTAGAAAACTGCAATAGTTATTCAAAAAGTTCACCCTCAATCATGTAACTCAATCGGAGAATGAGCGTGTAGACGCCCTGTCGAAAATTACAAGCTCGACAAGGGGCATGAGAGATAGGTAAATAACATTTTTGATTGTTGATTGGCCGTCGATTAGCCTATTTGAGGAGAATTTGACAGGAAGTATTAAGGAGATAGTTTCTTATTAGTAGGACCTAATTAAACTCTACTTGAGCCATGACACTATCCCCGAGGATAAGAATGAGGCTTGACACCTTTTAGGACAAGCAGCCAAGTTTGCGCTCAGCAAGCATGGCCAATTGTATAAGAGGTCAATCTTTGAACCACCTTAAGGCATCTGGATCCCGACCAAGCTCTCAAAGTAGTACAGGACATCTACGCATGCATGTGTGGCAACCCTTTCGGGGAAAGATCCTTAGCAAACAAAACAATCAAGTACGAATATTTTTGGCTAACATTATTGAAGGACTCAGTAGATTTTGCTCGAAAGTATACATCATGCCAAGTTTATTCAAACCTGCTGCATCAATCGACCGAGCCCATGGTCAATGTCCAAATTTCTTGGCCGTTAAACCACTAGGGGATCGATATTTTGGGTTCGCTGTTGAAGTCAACTAGCCAGCAAAAATTCATAATCGTGGTGATCGAATATTTTACTAAATGGGTCGAGGCTGAGGCTGTTCCAAATATAATAGATGCTGCCATTAAGAGCTTCATCTAGAGGAATATCATATGCCATTCTGGCCTACCTAAAGTCCTTATTTCAAATAATGAGAGGAGTACCAGAGGTTGGTGCGAAGCCTTGTGGATCATCCAACACTTTACTTCAGTGGGCAATCCTCAATTGAACAATGAGATGGAGGTTACAAACAAAATGATTCTTGACCATCTAAAAGTTAGGACATAGGATACTGGCTCGAATTGGGTAGATGACCTCTTAGGAGTGCTATGGGCATATAGGACAACTCCCTAAACAACCACAGGTCACAACCCTTATAGTTTGGTCTATGGATCCAAGGCAGTAATTCCCTCAGAACTCATTCAACACACGGCTTGAGTCACTCACGTCCATTTGCTCAAAAACACATCAAAAAGAAAGCTCAACCTTTAACTATCGATGAGCGTAGGCAAGAAACTTACAATATTATATAGCACTATAGGTCGAGGATGGCTGAGAACTACAACAAATGAGTCAAGCCGTGCCGTTTTAAGGTCAAAGACCTTGTTCTCAAAAAGGTGAAAGTCTCTAAAAATGTTGGCAAGCTCGACCTAAAATGGAAGGGACCATACACTGTGGCAAAAGTGTCAAAGCATAACATCTACATACTTGCTAGTATAGATAGGGATGAACTCCCTCGCCTGTGAAACACCATTGACTTGAGAAAATTCTACATCTGAGAATTGTATTGTAATTGTCCTCATATTCTGTGATATGAATAAAGTTCCAGCAACACTACAATCATTTGTTTGCATTGTCTCTGCTGTATCTATCTTGCATCATTCTAAGATTTAAGTTGACCCCGCAGTCAACGAATAAGTAGCTCCACACTGCCACTCAAGATTTAAGTTGACCTTATAGTCAATGAATAAGCAGCTTCATGTTGCCACTTAAGATTTAAGTTAATGAATAAGCAGTTTCATGCTATTGCTCAAGTCTCGCGTCGACCTCACTATCGACATAAAAGCAATTCACACTGCCAAATTAAAGTTTTAAATAGACCATGCTATCGAGTCAAAACAACTACACGCTGCAAACTTAAAGCTTTTTAGCTCAAACTAAATAATCGATCCAGTAGTCGATGAACAAGTCAACCATAAAGTAATAGAAATCGGTTGTAATGATGGATTTTGGTGAAACCATGCATTTCTTAGCATTAAGTGAAACCGACGACAATATTGTTGGATTTTCTTGATAATTATCTTGATAGCTGACTATGTTGTCAACTATTCACCCATACTATTGTGATAATAAAATTGCATTTGATAAGAAGCATTAAACTCATTTCATTCGACAACACAGATGAGGGAAAAGATTTTTCATTCATTGAAAAATTTATTACAATTCTATTACAGAAAAAATAAAAAAGAAAAAAAAGAAAATAGCAACAAGCTCCAGGATCAAGTTTGGCTGGACCAGGCTTGATCACCTTCCAGCCAGTCTGAATCGGGCTCCAGCAGTGCAGATGCAAGTGACTAAACAGCTTGAGGTGGTTGAGATAACCCCACGATGTCACTCATAAAGTCAGTCAAGCACATCACATACTATGCCACATCGACCTGCTCCTCCTTCAGCTGGATGGCAAGGTCCTTAGCAAAAGCAAACTTGTTTACCAACTCCTCTAGCCTGGCATTGACCTCAACCTATTTTTGTTAAGCTTTAGTTATTAGCTCAATGGGGGCATTAGTCGCGGTGTTCTTTTCCCTAGCCCCATCGGCCCCACCATTCTTGAATTTGGGAAAACGTTGCAGCTTGTTATCAAGAGCTGAGCTTATTTTGGTCTTATCTACAGCTCAAAAAGTGTAGCTCAGGCACTCGAGCGGCTTGACCGCCTTGTGGAATGCATCATGAGCATCACCGATTGACATGATTATGCTCACGTCTTGGAAGGCTAGGTTTAATACAAACTGTTCCACCGCCTTGCACCGTAGGATGGGGAGTTATCGAGTGAAGGCCTCCTGAGCCTCCTTGAGTGCATACGTGTGACCAGTTGCTCGACCCGAGGTATAGCTCACTTGCAGGTCCAAGTGTGCCTTTTTCAGTGCAGAGTCCATTCAACTGCTTTCCTTGATCGTTTGCACAAGTTGTTAATCCTTGGAGTTCAGTTGCTCCTTGAGCTCGACCACCTCTTTTGTCAGCTAGGCAATCTGGAGCTAGGAGGACTCGAGCTAAACCTTAAGGGTTCCAGCATCTTCTCTCCCTTGCAACTTCTTTGGATCAGCCAAGGCCAATTTCGATCGATGGTAGAAGTTATATTCCAATTGGCCCACCTAAAACACATAACGTCAGTGAACAGTACTTCTTCAAAAAAAATTCAATGAAAAATAGTCAACCTCCCACTTACCATATTTCAGTGATAAGCTAAAGCTCTGAGCACCCTAACCTGACTTAAGTTCATCAATTTGTGTTGATCCAGGGAGAACAACCCAGTTATCGTCCATTTGAGAACATTACCACCTGTTATCCCCCCTGAAGGATGGAGGTCGAATCGGTTGCCTCCATAGTAGGGTTAGGCCCAAAATAGGGCGATTGCAATCAAGGAATTTGAAATAGTACCCCATCATCATGCTTACCAAATAAGTCATAAACTATTACCACTTTTTGCTTTTCCTTATCGCCCGCTGTCTTCTTAGGTGCTAAGCCTTCCTGCTCGATCATCTATCTTTTGCCCTAACCCAGGGGGTACTTCGCATATGCTCTTCTGGTTAAATGGGTTAGGGCTCGAGTGCCTGTTCAATTTAGAGCACTACTAAAGCGGTGGTCGATTAGGTTGAGACAACCAACTTTGCTACAGGAGCCTCTAGTTGAGCAGTAGTCGCTCAACGGCGCTCCTCATTCCTTAGTTCTCTAACTTAAGCTTTTGCTTGACTCTGGGCCATTGCGACTACTTGATCTACTAACAAAACAAAACAAATCAATCAGAATTAAGCAGAAAAAATTGAAAGGAAAGAAAATATTTCACAGTTAACTTAATTGACAAAGATCTCTACCTGACTGATCGCTTGCTGATAGGTTGAGCTTGGCCGACAATAGGCCAACCAACATAAGATACCTCTCTTCGATCAAAACTGAGGCCTCCATATGCCCAAATTCGACTGGATCCCTGGTAAAGGTGTTCGACCAACTAGGTATTTAGTTTCCTGGAATCTCCATATGCCCCTTCCACCTCCTCCTTAGAATGTTAAAACTTCTAGGTCCTCAAATGTAAAAAAAAATATTTTTTCCACTCCTGATTGTACGAGGAGGAAGGGGCTACTAAGAACTTTTGACGTAGGCGCATCATCAAACAATAGAATTCGAACTCTTTTGAACTACCCACCTTTTGAGACATTGGTAAATGAAATAAGTTTAAAAAGTTGGTGAAGGAAACAGGTTGGTTGAACATGTGCATCAGCATAGTGAAACTATAAATGGTAGCGAAACAGTTGGGAAGGAGTTGGATTACGCAAACTTAGAGGTCCACTAGGAGGCCAACTATTACTTGGGCTAAAGGAAACCTAAGGCCACACTTCAACCCCTCCTTGAACACCATTATGCATCCTTTAAAAGGTTGATGCATCCTACCTTGAGCCCCATGCACCAAAAGTTCATATTCTTTAGGGATATGGTACATTTCCTTAATTTGCACTAAGTCGGCTAGAGATATTTTAGAGACTATTTTGGTACAGTGGTCTGGTGTGAATAGTCGATCGCATGATGTAGGTGCCTCACTAGGGTTAGCCTCCTCCCCATATGTAGCTCTTTTAATGCTTGAGCTACTTGAGCTGCTCGAGGTTGAACTGTTGCTTAATGAGCTATTAGAACAACTCTAACGAATTATTTCAAATGTATTTTCAACCCCAATTTTCCCCTGAAATGCTACACCTTCAAACCTAGTATTTTCGCTATCTGATGCACTATACATCTTTGCACAAAAAAATGAAAGGAAACACAAACGGGCAAAAAAACTTATAGTGGATATCCTGAAAACTCTAAGCACATAAAAGATGTAGAAAGCTTGGAAGTTAAGAACTCGACTAGAAATAATGTCAGCAAAAGTGTAAATAGATGTCTCCACCCCCTGTATTTACAGGTATCTGGACGCGAGAACCCAAGCAATAGTAATAATTGCACTGTCGTCTCTTGGCGCTTCATATCCTATGTTGTTATTGGCGCATTAAATATGAGAAAATTGTCAGAAACCTTGGTCAAGTATTCAAAAATCTCGATCGAGAGGATAGAACCCTGGTTGAGTACACAAAACAATTGTAAAACTGTTGTAACTGCTATAATCATCATTCAGTTATCTACTCCCTACTCTTGCTCGTCGATGAGCTCGATCAAGACCATGAGTGTGGGGGGCTCATGATATGGGATAATCCAACAGGCTCAACTCAACAAGTTTTTGACCTCAAAGAAGGCTCTCAGGCCCACTTAACATGCACAGCCCAATGTTGCTCTTGGAGCTAGTTGGGCTGGAACCACTTGACTAGGGTCGTCTGGTGGAGCGGACAGCCTTTGACGACATCTAACAAGAGTTTTCAAGCCGTTTCATTTGTTCAACCATCCCTCTGATCGACCGCTTTATCTATTTGATGATTGTCGACTAGAGTACTCACCCCAACGTTAACTCATATTCTTGCCACATTTAATGTTCTGATAAGCAGTATGCCTCCACATTAATGGCGCATGACACCCGATACAGTTTCTGCCACCAACTTTGGTAGGAAGGTGCCTACCTAGAGTATTGTTCATCCTGAAAACCAGAAGATGATGTCATCTGGAATAGTATTTGAATTGAAAATGACCAATAACACCTAGGTAAGGACAAGAGCCCTCTACACTTAATAGGGGCATTTTAGACATATCATCCACCAGAAAAAGACTATAAATACCTCACTGCCAACCATTCTCCAGGTAATGCCAAATACACTATATGCTCCTAATCTTCTGTTCGATTATTTTCTTTTACCATAATTAACTTGAGCGTCAGAGTACCTTCGTCGGGGGCACCTCGACTAATTTGACGTTTGCTGTTGTTGCAAATCTCAAACCTCGAGAGAGATTGTTATTGGATTATTCGACCTTCTTAGTCGAATTAACCCAAACACACCCTTTTTCACTAAATAAGACTTTCAACCTCATCAAGAATAATTTCTATGTTATACAATTATTGTTACAATTTCTTTTAATTGTTGCGTAATACTTTTCAGTGCTCTATTTTGACTAGTGTTTTACTTTATATTTAATTTGCAATAGTATTGAGTAGATAATTCACAATTAAATATTATATATTTGACATGTTTCTATAATAAACAATTAAAAATTAATAGAGGAATTGAAGTGCGTATATCTGTAAAATAAAAATATAAAAACAATAGATCTCAACTTTCCAATAGTGTATAAAAGGTAACGTGAAGTATCTTGCCTGATTGGGTTGTCTTCATCTTTCAAAATTTATTGCAATCCAAAAGGGCTGACTGCTACAGAAGGGCACTAAAGCAAGTTGGTTTTGTAGTTTAACTTTGTGATGTCTTTGTCACCCTGAGCGGGGCTGGGCTGGGCTGGTGATGTCGGCCTGGCTCGAAATATGGAACCCTACTTGGACCGGCTGGTTTTCAGCTCAAGCTAAACTATCTTGGGCTCTCTCTCGCGAGCCATCAACACTTCCCTATTTCCTTTCTTTTCATGGATCACGACTACATGCCCAAAAGAAGTTTTGATTGTGAACTTTAATTCAAATTCGATTTAAATTTAATTTGAATTTTAAAATATTTATTTAATTAAAATATTTGATAAATTAGGTTTGATTATAAATATTGATAATTCAAAATAAATGAATCAGATACGAAATTAAACAATTTGATTTGTTAAATATCTAAATTCGAACTTTAATGATTTTTTTGTTAAATCAGTACTCTTATATATAATATTAATAAATATTTTAAAATAAAATCTATATATTATATTGATCTAATAGTTATATTAACGTATATATTATGTTATTAATATTAAGTTTTTAGTCTAAAAAATAAGAAAGATAATAATAAAATATAAAATATAATAATGTATAATAGTTCATCTATGCATTAATATTATGTGAAATAGGAGTTTAGCATTTAAATATTTAACTTTTAAACTCATATAATAAAAAATTGTTCAAAATTCAAGTATGACGTAAATTTAATTTATAAATATAATTTTTTATACAATACAAAAGGAAAAAATGAAGAAAATATTAAACCGAATCATTTTTTTATCAATTTTTTTGATATTCATTGGATTCAAATATGGTACTGCCTAATAAAGATTCTATAAACTATTGAATTAGATTTGAAATCAAACATAACTAATTCGATCCAAATTCGATTCATTGACAACTCTAACCTTGGATTGATAAAGTATTTCCAATGGCTAACCAATCAATATATATTTGTCATATTTGTTCTTTTCCCTCTAAATTCTAGTTAAGGAGCTCCGTTATACAATAAATAAAGACTAATTAACTTGTGTCAGTGAATTTAAAATCTTTTGTTGAGCGAGCGTAATTCAACTTTAGAAAGAGATTTATTTAAAAGTTGAAACGACTTTTATATTTAGTGGAAATAGAAAGGGGCTCAAAAGTTCTATTTTTTTTAAATCAATTTCACGAATAATTTGTACTAAAATTAATATGTTAAAAATAATAAACTCAATTATGAATCTTTCTAAGAAAAGTGCGGAAAGGTTGTTTTATAGGTTGTCTATCTGCAAACTCAAAATATAAAATTTTTTTAATAAAGTTTTGTATAAGTTTAAATATTAAAATTAAATTTCAAATTAGTATATACTTGGGCGGTGTTTAGATTTGTTTTGCCAAAATATTATCACTATGTTCTATTATGTTTTGAGCATTTTGTAGAAAAAATTTTGGGAGAATGGATTTTTGAAAGAAAATTTGGAGAATGTACCAAGTGTTTCTTTTTATTTTCGGAAAATATGGAAAATGATTTGAGAACGAATTACTTGTTTCTTTATATTTTGGGAGGAGACAAACTTTATTGTAAATGTCAAATCAGTTGCGCTTTTATTGGATTTATAGGGTGAAAATAATTTTTTTTTGTATTATATATGTATAGGTATAGTTGGATGATGTGTGTGTATTTTTAATGATTGAAATATGAGTTTAATTAATTTAATTAATTAATTATTTTAAAATTTATATTTTTATAAATTTAACATCAGTAAATGATGTATTGTTTGGAATAAAATATATATTAAAAATATAAATTATTCATGAAATTATAATTATATCTTAATTATAAAAACTTAGCTTATATTATAATTGTTAATATCGACTTATAAAAAAATCTATTTATTGTACATTAATTATAAACTAATTATTGTTTATTAATTAAATATAATTATTTAACTATTTACTACTTATGATTTATGTATAAATAAAACTTAGTTATTTATTTAAATAAAATAATTTTTTAATGATTTATATATATAAGACTTAATGACAATTCATCAAATTTAAAAAAAATATATATTATATAAAATTACATCATCTTAAATTATTTATTAAATAAATAAATGTAATATTTAATTATACATAAACTATGAAACATAATTAATATATAAATAACAAGTTATTTAAATGAATTAATTTAATTAGTTTAATAAGTTATTTAATTACTTTAACTTATTATTTAATTAATACATTATTTAGTAAATATATACTTAATAATAATCAAATAATTTTACATAAATCTAATTAATTCTCTCACAATTACTTTAAGCATATCAATATTAATTTATTAAACTTAATAGATCATTAAATAAATATCACCCTATAATCAAATTTTTATTATAATTTTCAACAATTGTGAAGATTAATATTTAATGAAGAATATTTAAAGAATTAATTTATTTATTATATCAAATTAAAACATCTTAAGTTATTTATTAAATGAGCAACTGTAATATTTCATTGATACATTAAAAATTAAATACAACTAATAATTATTTAATTAATAAGTAAATTTAATTAATTTAATATGTTATTCAATAAATAAATTATTTAGTAATAATAAAAATAATATTTAATTAAACTTAGTTCATATTTTTGATAATTAGTTTAATTAAATTTGCAAACATAAGTTTTAGAATTTTTTAACTAGTAAAATTTTAATATTTTCATATATATAAATATATATATATATATATATATATATGGATGAGTGAAATGTGAGAATAATAAATGAATGAGTAATGTGATAAGTAGAGTGAGAAAATGAAGGGGTAGGTGTGGTTTCTAGGGTGTAGGATTTTTTGGGGATAAAATTTAAGCACCAAAATGAGCTTTAAAATTTCAAGATGCCCTCGCTCATCATTTTCTTTCTCACAATCATCATTTAATCATTACACAAACAATAATAGTATATACATTTTTCGCTAATCTTATCTATACATACAAAAAATATGGCTATGTTCTTTGGTGTTTTGGTTTTTTTTAAAAAAAAAAAATTGGAAGAATGATTAGAGACTATGTCAAGCATTTTTTTGTGTTTTAGAAAAATATGAAAAATGAATTAAGAATTAGTTGTTTGTTCTTTTATATTTTGGAGAGAGATAAATTTTATTGTAGATGTCAAATCAATTAATTTTTTGTTGGGTTTGTGTAACACCTTTAAAATTCAGTATTTTGAAAATAAGGATTTAGAATTTAAGATATTTATCGGTTGGATTTTAGGGCTTGGAAAAATAGATGAAAAGGACTTGATTGTAAACTTTTCAAAGTTTTGGGGTTAGAGTGTAATTAAGCAAGACTTGATTTAACCATGTTTGAAACTGTTGGGGCCGAATTACAATTTTTAAGGACTTGATTGCACTCTTTGGAGAAGCTTGGGGCTTGCATGGAAGACCCTAAGTCAACTAAAATTTCATCTTTACTATTCCTAAGTTCTTGGACCCAATTGCATGACTTACATTCTTAAGGGTTGAATTGCAAGAAATGAAAATTTGATTTTTAAAAAAATCTAGCAGACTTGCTTTCTTTCCCATTCTACTCTCTTCTTTCCTTTTTCTTTTTCCGTTTCTCCTCCTTCCCGTGTTATCACTCCCTGCCTCCAATGACGAGCTTCGTCTCGTCATTTTACCACACCATACCCTCACCATCTTGCCACATTTGCACACCACTTACATGGCAGAGATGGGTGGTAGCTTGCCGGGAATGAAGGCGGAGAAAGAGACTCACCTTGTGGGTTTCATGGCGGTCGATGGTACGATGGGTTGATCGGAGTTTTGAGCGGGTTTTTAGAAAGCTCTTAGTTTGGAAACATCGGTAGAGCCATTCCCTTCTTTAGAAAGTACCAATGTACTACATGAGTTGGATGGAGTGGTCATTGAATATAAGAAGGAAGATCTTATAAAGCGAATAACAATTGAATACGCAGTGGAGAGTGAACATCATATTTGGAAGAAAATGAGTATTTTTTTTTAACTTCCTTATTGGAGCAGCAATTTGATGCGACATAATTTGGATGTCATGCATATTGATAAGAACTTTTGCAATAATATACTTTGGACAATATTAGGTGTAAAGAAGAAAACAAAGGATAACATGAAAGCTAGACGTGATCTAAAAAAATGAACATGAGACAACCATTACACCTAATTGAAACAAGTTCTCAAAAGTTTTATTTGCCTCCTACTCCATTTACTTTGGGTAAGATTGACAAAGATATATTTTATAGGGTGCTAAAAAGTATTAAAGCACCATATGGTTATGTTTCAAATATGTCACATCGTGTACAAGTTATAGAGGCTAAAAATGGTGATCGGAGATGGCAGCGAGGAAACTTATTTGGTGGTTACTGACATGTAAGATTGAGTTATGACTTAAGGCATGTAAATTATTATGTTGGATGTTATGAGACCCCTGATGGTATGTATTTCGTATTTTGATGAGGTTTGTTAAGTTTAAAATCCGTTGCTATATGTTTTGATGAATTTTGAAAAATTTAATGAGGGGCTAATTGAATGTATTGCTTATTTATAGGTTTAAATTAAGATTGAACTGGAGTAGTGTCTCAATTTAGGTGCTATCTCGAGTAGAGGCGCTACAGTTTGTAAGATAAAAGTAATTTTTTTATGTAATATATATGTATATTTATAGTTGGATGATGCATGTGTGTATATATGTGAGTAATGATTGATATATATAGTTGTAATAAAATGATGTGCAAGGAGGGTATCAATTGTTTGGAGGTAGACTGGGTGGAGATCCAATCTAATTGACCAGTGGAGAGGTCGAGAAAGATGTTTGATGATTCAACAGGGTCGAGCCATGCAAATAATGGCACAGTCAGGCCAGTCAAGATGCCCCCAACTAAGAGGCTCCGAAGCTCAATTTAGTGCATAATCAACCAGAAGGTAGAGCATCGAAGTAAGGGCTTTAAGTGATAATGAGCATACCTGGGTACAGGGTGGCAATGGGGTATTTATAGCCTTTTTGTGGAGACTGATATGTCTATGATGTCCTTAGATATACATAGGGGCCTTTGTCTTCACCTAAGGACCCTTAAGCATTCTCCCTCTTGTGTACTATACTATGTGGCATTTTCTCTAGCTTCATAAGACAGGTTAGAGAATAAAAATATTTTCAAACAGCAACTTTCCACAGTTATCAATGAGTGAAACAAGGATAGAAAATTGATTGTCATTATCAAAATCTATTTTGGAGAAGATCCTAACATATGTATAATATTTAATAACAATTCATCAAATTAAATAAATAAATAATTTTGTATTATATGAAATTAAATCATCTTAAATTATTTATTAATGCCACATTTGATATAGAATTTGGATAGTAGTGACTATTATAATAATGGGTGATTGTGTAAGATTGGATTATTTACTATTTTGTTTGATAGGAGAGATTGTGATATAGTCAAGCGCCATTAAAATCTCTAATAATCTGATATCAGGTTTTTGATTAGGCCTGCTATATTTTAGATGACTATTTTGCCTTTGAAAAAAAATACATATACATAGCATTTAAATTATATATATATGTATATATATAAATTAACCTAAAATTTTTAATTTCCACACTGAGTATAAATTATCAATTTTCAATATATAAATTATAAAATTTCAAAATATATATTTTCAATTTTCAATATATAAATTATAAATTCTCAAAATATATATTTTTAATGTTCAATATATAAATTATGAATTTTCATTATATAAATTTTCAATTTTCAATATATAACTTACAAATTTTCATTATATAAATTTTCAATTTGCAATATATAAATTATAAACTTTCATTATATAAATTTTTTCAATTTTCAATATATAAATTGTAAATTTTCGTTATATAAATTATAAATTTTCAATATGTAAATTTTGATTTTCAATGTAAATTTTAATTTTCAATATATAAATTATGAATTATGAATGGGGTAGTGAGAGTTTGCACAAGTGGGGTGGGAAAATCATCACGCAAGGATAGAAAAATGTTCCAATTAGTGGAGGAGATAAGCATTTTTTTTGTGAAACGCAACTTGGATCAAGGAGTGAGATTACGTAGTAGTGGCCAAGAGCAGCAATGTCAATCTCACCTAATCTCCTGAACAGTGCTGGCCATGGATTCAATAGTGGCTGGCCCGAAAAATTAATTGTGCCAATGAAACAAGATATTGCCTGACATTAGGGGAGTCCTGCAGTGGTTAATTTGGGGAATCAAACGTGCCCTAAACAAATAAACATAATACTTAATTATACGTGAAATATGAAATATAATTAATATATAAGTACAAGTTAATTAAATAGCTAAATAAATTAATTTAGTATGTTATTAATTACTTTAACTCATTATTTGATTATTACATTATTTTGTAATAATCTACTAATTTTTACTTAAATTTAATTAATTTTCTCAATAATTAATTTAATTATATTAATATTAATTGATTAAATATAATAAATTATTGCATAAATATTACACTGTAGTTAAATTTTTTGTCATAATTTTAAATAAATGTGAAGATTAATATTTAATAAAAATTAATTTTTTGAAGAAGATTAATTTATTTATTATATCAAATTAAAACATCTTAAGTTATTTATTAAAATAATTAATTTAATTTTTAATTAATACATTAAATATTAAATATAACTAATACATTATTTAATTAATAAGTAATTTAATTAATTTAATACATTATTCAATAAATAAATTATTTAGTAATAATATAAATAATATTTAATTAAACTTAATAATTTTTTCGATAATTAGTTTAATTAAATTTGTAAACATAAATTTTATAATTTTATAATTGGTAACATTTTAATATTTTCGTGTGTGTGTATATATATATGTGTGTGTGTGTGTATGCATGCGTGCATGCACGCACATGTGTGTGAGTGAGTGAAGTAAGAAAGTGATAAATAAATGAGTAATCTGAAAGATGGAGTGAGGAAAAAGGGAGTAGATATTGTTTTTAGGGCTTAAGGTATTTTGAAATTGTTTTGGAAAGAGTTTTTTGAGTATAAAAATTTTATATTTTGGGAGAATGATTAGAGAATTGTATACTTTTTGAAATTATTTTGAAAATTGAAAAATATTCTAAGAAAATGCAAAAGAATATAGCCTAATAAATTTGGACCTCATCACTAGCCCCATTGACTTTGCAAACAACCAATTAATTTGACATTTATATTTAAATGTCACCCAACAGAAATAAAAAATATAAACTCACACCAAAATATAATTATATATCATTTTTTTATCATTTCTCAAAATATTTTTTCTAAAACATTCTCCACAAAAACATGAAAAACAACAACAACAAGCCCAAACATTGCCTTGGTGATCCAACATGTTGTGTCCGGCTTAATAATGGTTATGTTTGTTTGTGTTTTTCCCAAACATTTTCTAGCTCCTAAAATAATACCAAACATTTAACTTTATTCCCCAAGTTACATTTTTCCTAAAATGATACCAAATATTTAACTTCATTTCCCAAGTTATATTCCCAAAACAAATTTTTTCTACCCAAAATACCCAAAAAATAAAAAAAATTGCAACACATCAATCATCCATGTATATATGCATACAATGTTTAATCTAAAAAAAATACAATTTCTCCCTATAAATTTAATGAAAAAGAAATTAATTTAACATTTGTAGTTACTTTGTCTTCTACAAAACAATTTCAAATATACAATTTTATTTTTTTATATTTTTCCAAAAAAAAATTAAATATTTAGCACATTCTCCAAATTTAAGTCCCAAAATACTTTTTTTCAGAAAATTCCCAAACCAACAACCAAACATAGTGAATGATTTCCTTTCATTCTGTTAGTTCCAGATGCTACGAGATAAGGTTTCTGATTACTAGACATTCCTCTTTTTGAACAAAAGAGGACTTCGACAACTTTTTACTTTGTGAAGGCCCAGCGGTCCTGTCCTCACCTCGGGTGGGAATGGGGGAGCCGGGGAGGCAAGTAGACAAGTTGTGAAAATAAAGGCTTTGTTTGTTTTTATTTTCATTATTTTTAAGTACACTTTTACGCTATACAGTCTTATGTTAACATGAAAAATTTATTTGGATTTAGTGTAGAAAAATTGAATTTATTGAATTGAGAATAATATTTTAGTGTAGGAATGAGAGTCAGTGGATCTATATGCTTTTTTTGTATATCTTCAAATTATATTTGAATTAGAAATTATTAATTAATTACTTAATAATTTTTAGTTATTTCGAAATGAAATAAATATCATACAAAATATCACTACTGTGAGTCATACTTTGACTAAATAGGAAGTTATTTTCGGAATTAGTACTTATAGATATGAAAATAGATATAAATAACATTTTTTTAAAAAATATAAGTAAAACAAACCCCCTTTTTTAATGTTTAAAATAGCAAAACAATAACTATTAAAATAAAGAATCTAATTTTAAAAAAAAAATTAAACGGAAAAATTTAAAAAAATGATTTATTATTATTTTCACTATACTATCATTTATTCTGCTTCTTTCTTTCTTTTTCTAAATTATT
>JACGDI010001948.1:128501-144601 GCA_014898725.1 Jacaranda copaia
TTCCTTGTGAAAAGAGGCCTGTTGGGCCTGTTGGGCTATCCCATATCACTACCAAAACCTTTTCTAATAAAATTTTGTAGTGGCATAAGTTTACTGACATCAAGGGAATCAAACTTTATATTATAATAAAATAACACATTTTCTAAGATTGGTTCTTCCTTATTATAGTAATGGATTGATTCCCTTCAATTTCATAATTATCGAATCTTAATTAATAATTAGCCAGATTTATTTAATTAACCAAAACAATCATTGGTTAAATATTTAATATAAGGTAGTCGCGCCAAGATCCTCAAGAAGTGACGTTTCGTAATATACTATGATAGAGCAGCATAAATTATTAGGACAAATCGCGATTACTTTAATTATTTGTTTAGCTTAAGAAAGCAAAAGACCACCTACCTTCCCTGTACTTGAGATTTGGAAGTGATTGTAATAACTTCACTCTAAAAAAGGCTTTTGAGTATAAGTATAAAAAAATTAAAAATTATCAACCGACATTTTCATTAAACATCCACTGCTCGCTCTTATCGTAAAGTTAATTCCTCTCCCAAGTCGCATGTTATGCAACCCATGTTGTTTCTTGGATAAGTTACATCATTATATGAGTTGAAATGATTTTATGCCTAATTCTTTCATATAATTTAAGTATATTGTATGTGGATTTTGACATATACTTTTATATACTAAATCGATTTTGTAGAGTGATTGATTTGGCCTTGTGGAATTGCTCCGTTCTTGTGCATATCAAATTTAGGGTTTGAATTTCAACAGTTGTTTGGTGTGTGTGAAATTTTTTTTTGAATAAATTGTAACTTTATGCAGAAGTTATCCAATAAATATCGTGGCACAAATATTATCCTATTATAATTTTTAAATTGTTATTAATTAAATCACATAAATGGTAAATATAAGTTTGACTCACATAATTAAAATTGATAATGTGTTACCTAAATGCCAAAGAGACTAGTGTTGTAAATGAATTAAGTTGAGTTGATCATTTTATTTTTCAAAATTGTTTGATTTTTCTATTAAGTTTTGAAAAAATTCGAGCTTGAATGAGTTTTAATCAAATTAGATATGAATCGAGTTTATTAAATAGTTTGATCTTTTATACATACTTTATTACTATTTCACAATTGAATTAAACTCGAACTCCAAATCTTATAGAAGGGAAGAATACATTAAAATTTAATTTCTTATAATATAATGAGTTGAGTTTAACTAAATTTTTAGCAATTTAATTTATTTTTCAATCTCATAAACTGATGTTCGACACTCAATAAAATATTAAAATTTTGAGTTTAAGTTCGATAAAACATATAAGTATTTTTATTTTATTCATTCTACATGAAATTTTCATTATTTCATTATCCATAAATTAATTTTTCGATGATTGTTAAATGACCTCTTCATATAATAATAATAATAATAATAATAATAATAATAATAATAATAATAATAATAATAATAATATAATGCTTTATTTTATTAAATATTCCTGTTTAGTCACTCTGTGGTTTTAGCTGGCTACTAGGGTCATGTGTGTGGTCAATTTATGGAATGGACTTTTCTAAATTGTGTCAAATTGAGTGAACATCTCAATTTTTTTTTTAAAAGAAAATTAGGTCCATAAATTTCAATTGGGCATAAGATTAGAGCTATGGTGCAAAGTGTAGGTCCCCCCCAATCCCATTATATGGGGATGGGATGCCCAATTGTCCATTGCTGTTAAGTAGCCTCACAAACAACACAAATTGAGGTTTTTGATCTGAAAACCCTCTCGGCCCTTCAGTCCCTTTCATGTCACCACCCGAAGGGATTTTTCATATATTTTCTCGGGCCAGTTGTGGGGCCCACTCTCACACAACATCATATCGCGACCGACACAATATTGCGTCACTAAAAACAAAATAAACTCCAGGAACTTAATTATATGACAGAACCTGTCCATTCATCACAATAAATAGGGAAGGTCGTTGATTTTCTAATGGGTTGTGTGGAAGTATTAAGTTTAAAAATCTTTAATAGTGACTATTATAACTACCTTATTGTGGTAGTGTTTTTTTTTAAAAAAATCTTTTAGATATTATTTTGTAAATATTGTTTTTATTGTTGTAATAAATTTAAAATTCTCTAAATACTAAAAAATTACATAAATTTATTACCTTCAAATATCTATTATAAATCAACATTCTTTTTAACGAAAGTGTATCATAAATGCATTTTACTTATAAAGTTATAATTGATTTTAGCCCCCAAAACTTGGGAACGGATAATAATCTCAATAAAAGTTATTTTGAAAATTTTCATTTTTAAACGAAACCCTTTTTAATCAAATAATCCTTTTTTTTTTTCTAAATTATCATCTAAATTTTACAAAACATTGTACTGAAAATCTAATATTGTGATTAAGAAGATACATAATAAGATTTTCTTTTTTGATGGAAAGAAAGTACTTAAATAAGTTTACAAAGTAAAAATAATATAATAAGGAGTATACTGAAAGTAATGTTAAGTGACTTTTTGTTTTGTGGTATAAATTTCATACACAAAATATTAGGTCGAAAATTTAAATTTGACAAATTTTTAATATGTTTATATATAAATAAAAAAATTAAAATTAAAATTAAAATTACTTAAATTTGGGTAGGGAGATATCCGAAGTAGATCTTTTAATGAAAAGTTTACTTCAATGGAGGCGGTTTCCCAGTTAATTAGAGGGTGACATCACGTAATTAACATACATTTAGAATCCCCAACACACAGCATGACAGCGAGTTGCAGACCAAACTGTACCCCGAATGCATGGACAAAGGGCGCCATCGTAATTTAGCCCACCCATGCCAGGCCCTTTCTCGTCATTTCACCCTCCCCCTCGCCTCCGTTACTTTCCCCCCTTCCCACGCACGCTTACTGTCACTTCTCCCGCTAAGGGATTCCTGCTCTCTCTGCAAACTGCAAACAAACAATTACAACCATTTCTTCCTTCTAAAGAGAAAATAACCAAAATGACTAGTCGGACCGGGTCGCACCAGCTAAGCAATGGACTCATCGTGTCGGGTCGCCCCGAACAGCAGCTCAAAGAACGCCAACCCACAATGGCGTCACGCGCTGTTCCATACACCGGCGGTGACGTTAAGAAATCCGGGGAGCTCGGCAAAATGTACGGCATCGACCGTTCAAGTGGGGACCACCACCATCACCCGGCAGCTGGCCCGCCTAAGCTCCCCTCGCGCCCTCCCTCGTCTTCTCAGCACAACAGCGGATCTGTCAGATCCGGGCCGAATTCAGGCCCGATGGGCGCGAAAACCACAAACTCTGGGCCCATGAGCAAGAAGTCATCCTCCTCTTCATTTTCTGGGCCGATGACGCCGATTCAACCTACCGGACTCATCACTTCCGGTCCATTGGGCTCGTCCAGCTCGAACCGAAGGTCCGGACAGCTGGATGCGCCGTCTGCTCCAAGTTCATTCAACAAGGCTATTTATGGCTCGGCTGTTACAAGCATAGGAGAGGAGGTGAAACTAGGGTTTAGGGTTTCGAGGGTGGCAATGTGGGTGTTTTTGGTTGTGGTGGTGATGGGGCTGGTGGTGGGGGCGTTTCTCATGGCCGCTGTGAAGAAGCCGGTTATTCTGGTGGCCGTGGCGGCTGTGTTAGTCCCTGCTGTCATGATTGTGATATGGAATTATGCCTACAAAAAGCATGGGCTGTTGGGGTTCCTGAGGAAGTATCCTGACGCTGAGCTGAGGGGTGCCGTTGATGGACAGTTCGTCAAGGTCACCGGGGTAATTACGCACGCCTGATGGCTTTTGTTTCCCAGTTTTTGTTTCGATGCATATTTGCAACTGCTCAATAATATTAGGAGATTTTGGTGCTATTTAATTATATTATTACGCATTCAGAATTTATTATTTCGGTTGGCTAGCAATTTAGTTCCGGCTGCATGCTTTTTATGGTAAGTCTTTGCAACCTTTTTTTTTTGGTTCCCAAAAAAAAAAGAACCCTTTTTGGGGACCAGTTTGACTATTAGTATTATTGGATAGGACGTGGACTCGGACCTGGAGAAATCTTTACACAGATTATTTTTAGATGATTTGTGATATAGCTAAGCGTGGCTACAATTCACTATAAATTGTGGGAAAATTGAGAATTGAGAATGGCTGAGAAATTGTTTTTCCCCTTCCCCTTTTCATTTAGAATCTAACAATTTCGGATCCATTTGAGCAAGAGACTACGGTGAATTTTCTTTGAATGTCTCATTTTACATGATTTTGTTCAAATTCAGGTTTCAATTGGGAAATAGGATGGGATTTTCAGTTTGGATTAGTACAGCCTTCAATGTTGATTTTTACTCTGTGATATGATGATTACATGCTTAGGATATCTGATTGCTTTGCAATCAATAAGAAGAGAATTGTTTCACGATAACTGTAGAGCAACTTAAACTGAATAGGTAAATGCCTTGAGCCAGTGTTCCTCTGGGTATTGTATTGGGAATAAGCCGACCACAGAGTCAATAAATCTGAACTGAAGGGGAACTTTTGCTGCATGATGGACAGCTAAACAACAATGGGAATTAACAGCAAGCATGTTGCCCATGTTTGTTGGTTACTTTGACTTTCTTGCATTGAATTTTTTTGATAGTGCAAACATAATTATGAGATAGGTTTGGCTTTGTTGTGTGGTTGATACACTTTGAATGCCTTTTCCTTTTCATTTACTTATAATTGACCTTGTGCTCCCAATGATATTAGTTCAAGATATTGGTTTAATGCATCTCATTAATAGTAACATCAAACTTGAATAGTAAGTATAGAACATGAAATAGAACTAATTAAGATATGAGATTTGATTCATTAGGAATTTACACATAACACCAAAAAATTAATAATAAAGATGATACTTGATAAATAGAAAACACAATCATAGATTTACCTGATTCGGTAAAATCAGCTTATATCCACGAGAGTTTTTATTTTCCGCTATGAGGAAAATTTATTTTATGAGATACTATTTGAATTTGATACCCAAACCCATATAAACTATCTATTTTACAACCATTGTTATCACAAAAAATTACTTTCTCAACCATTTGCATTGTCCTACACGCAAGACGCAACTCAAAGAGTATCATGAATTTCATGAAATATCCTATATAATTAGGATAAATAAGAGTAAATAACTCGATTACCGCTTATAGAAACCAGAAAACCTAATGCAAAAAAATCTTAAATCTAAATGCAAATAAGATCAAATCAATTGGAGACTAAAAGTTCTAGTTGAACATGGTCTCCAAGTAAACGATTTAAATCTTAGCAATTTCCACCTTTGACAAGGTTTCTCACCTTAGCAATTGTTCATGATTCTATCGCAAATTAGAACACCAAGTTTCATTGGCCTTTAAACATGCCCATGTGCCAAATTAGTAAGGGCATGACACCAACTAACTTATTTAGGCCAAGGCACACATGTAGCTCAGTCAACATCGTTAGTTTAGGTAGAGGGATTATTTTGATTCATCCTTTTGTTCAACAGGATTTCTCTTACACGCTTCTGCACCTTGGATGCCTTTTGCGCCCTCTACTTTTAGTTATCCTTTAAGGCCACCAATTGGTATATTTTGTTAATCCATTCAGATCCACCTCTAGTTGAATATTGACAGACATTTGGATCCTATGAGCTCAAAGACATTAAGTTCTTTTATATTTAGGGGACATATGCCACACCACTAAAGTATGAAGTATTCTGTATTTGATTTTTATCATTCCAATGCCCATATGATTCTGCAGGCAAAACCATTACCTGGGGATGAAATACCTTCCTTCTTTGATCAAAATGAATTAATATAATTTTTCTTGGATCAAGTATGTATTATGCATCCAAATTCCAAAATATAAAATTTAGTCCTCTTGAGAAGAAGTATTGATGCTAGTGAAGTCTGTAAGAATGTTTCCATCATATGTCATTGCAAAATTATCAGTAGTGTTTATTGCAACATTTATATCATAGTTTGCCATTTTCTCTAGCTTTTAGACCTAACATGCTATTCATAGATCTATCACCATCTATTCTTCCATTACGATTTGTTTCCCAAGCAATAAATGCAAGCTCTTGTCCTACCTCCTAATCTCTCTCTCTCTCTAAATTATAAATTATAATGAAAAAAATTTGATGCTTTCACATGCTTTAAAGCCATCTTATCTTTTTAGTATAATAACATTGTCTTTAGACTATCATAGAAAATTGCAAATGAGATAAGAAGTAGAAGGCTTTATCTCCTTTTTCTTGCAATTTTCTACGCAAAGTCATTTTGCGAAAACAACTTCTCAAATTTGCCCACATTTTGGGTATTGAATCTTCTAAATCATATTTTACAATGTTACTAATAATGTTTTGTGTTGAGTTAACATGATTCCATATTTGCCTATTGTCATATCTGCTAGTTTCACTGCCTTCTCACCTATTTTGTTAGAGAGTGAAATTCCCTTTAACATCAAATTATTAGAACCATGAAGTGATTTCCCAGCAACATATTACCAATCCTACAAATTAAATCTCAACTTGCGGCCCTAAGCAAAAATTTGATACTATTTATTGGGCACATGGTGGAAGCCATTGAGTTACAAGCTTTAATTTATTAAGAATCCATATATATTTAGCAATAAATTTAATTACGAAAATAATACTAGACAAATAGAAATAAAAACACATAGCTTTATGTGGTTCGACAAAATCCACCAATGTTGATTGATACAGTAGTTTTCTTTCTTCAACAATGAGAGAAATTTACTAGTACAAAATAACATTTGAATTTGATACACAAACCTAAGCAAAAACCTTTTTGTATAAAACTCTTAAAGTAACTAAAGAACACAAACTTTGTCTTTTTGTATTGTGCCACTTGTAATTTAAAACAACTTTTTGTACTACCCTCGTTACTTAAAATCTCGTGAGTATCACAAGTATGTCCGTATTAACTAGACAATATTCCTATTTGTAAGAGTAAATTGCTTCATTATTACTCCTAGAACTAAGTATCCTAGGATGAGAGCTATTATTCTGTTTTCTCTATTTTCCTTTTAGAGGAAAGCTGTTATGTTCTTTATAGGAATTTTTTATATTTTTGCCTTTTCCATTTAGACTTGTTAAGTTGCCTTGAAAGGTTGGAAATAATAGGTTGGGGGGGAAAAAAGAAGACATGAAAGCAAAAATATCTTGCAAGTCCTTATATGTAGTTGTGGGATTTCAACGAATAATGTGGAAAAACTTAATAATATGAAAATTCTCTTTGACAAAGATAATGCACGTTTCATGTGATCTCATCAATTTTGTTTTACTCAGTGGCTTCTCGATTTATTCCCTGATTTTGGAAACCATAAGCAGATTTGAGTTTTGTCACAGCTTGTAAATATGTACATGTAATGGTGGTCTACAAAGTGTTGCAATAATTAATGCAGTTCAGTGATGTTTTCCATGAACTACTTGTCATTAACAAAATTACTTGTATTTATTTTAGTAGCGGATTGTTGTGTAGGTTGTCACTTGTGGCAGCATACCTCTTGAAACGTCTTTCCAGAGGATACCAAGATGTGTGTATGTTTCCTCAGAATTATATGAATACAGGGGTTGTGGTGGAAAACCCGCAAATGCTAAACATTGGTTCTTCTCATGGGGATGTAGACATTCAGAGGTCAGTTGTGTTACTTATTATGAAATTGGATGGTAATTATGTGGTAGAATATGTAGCTCCCTTTGACTGTAAACCATTAATTGCATTTCTGAAGACATACCTCCATTTTTTGACATATTCAGAAATTCCATTTTGCCTTATATTGAAGCAAAATTCCGAAAACAAAACCAAATGGCATAGAAGTTTGAGCACATAAAATTTTTTGCTGATGATCCAAGAGGCACGGTAAAAACTTGTTCTTTTTCTTGGCAGCCAATATATCACAAGTTTAATGGTGGATCCCATTTGTTTATGTCTTGCATATTAATTGGATTTGCCCCTAACTTATTGCGCCACTAGATGTTGTAATGCAGAGTATGCATTGGTGTTCTTGGGGTTGATATTGTAAAGATGCCATCAGGCATTGAATTCAATTGCAATATTTTGCTGGCTGACATGGCTGGTGTTTAAGTTGACAACTGCTCCATTGAAGTAATTCGTTGCCTTTGTTTCCTTGTGTTAACAGAAGTATCTTGCGGATTTTTATATATCAGACTTTCAGTCTGGTTTAAGAGCTCTAGTAAAAGCAGGCTATGGCGCTAAGGTTGCACCGTTTGTTAAACCAACTGTAGTTGTTGATGTCACCAACGATGACAAGCAATTATCTCCAAACTTTCTACGCTGGCTTTCTGACCGAGGTTTGTCAAGTGATGACCGTATAATGCGGCTTAAAGAAGGGTAAGATGCTTCTTAAGGCACATTATATCTGTAAATTCCTTTGACATCTATGCGGTTCTCTAAGATCATCTTCTAAATTCAATCAATGCATGAAAATTCTGTTTCTTCATGTTCTGAATACTGCATGAACAATCAGAAACTGGAAAAACCACACGTAGAATCAGCTAATCCATGCAAAGAAATCTTAAAATTTCAACTTCTCTGCCATATACTCGTTGAATTTCTGTTTCTTTGTCAAGAGCAGTGCCTAAAATCTTGATACAGTGAGTTTCTAGTCTTAGTCTATTGAGAATGTGAATTCTCAAGATTCTGATTTGAGGATAGGTATGCGGACCAGTAAGAAATTAAGAATAATAAGCATAATCCAAAATTGATTTTTTGAATGGTCTATGTTTTATATTTATTGCAGTTACATTAAAGAAGGAAGTACTGTGAGTATCATGGGAGTGGTTCGACGCCATGATAATGTGCTCATGATTGTCCCACCCAGTGAGCCTGTTTCTACAGGATGCCGCTGGCTCTGTTGCCTTCTGCCCACATATATTGAAGGCCTCATTTTGACATGTGATGAAAGTCAAAATGGAGATGTAATTCCTGTGTAGATGGATGAATATTTTTGGTATTTGGTTTGCAAGACACAAGTAAATATTGGAATGTATGAGATGTAACAAAGAAATCCGGCCCGTCCACTGTGTATTCTTTTCCTGGATGAAGAGCAACTTCTTGTCAAAGTATCCATGTGCTTGGTAGATACATCTTAGAGAATGCTGTAGGGGGGAAAAGTTCCCTCTGAGTGGTCACCTAATATGGGTTGCCCTGGTTGTATATAAGTTGCCCTTATTGTTCCTTTCTGCATGTATATGGTACATGTCTTACTTGACTCATCAATATCAAATGTGAAATATCAAGCAGCTTTTGTCTAATAACGTATCTGATATTTTATGACATCTCCTGTGGTTCGTCTTATTTTATTTTTGTTTGATCCATCATAGTTTTGGATTCTTGCAAAATGTACAAAATATATAAGAGTCTGGAAGGCACTCCTCCTGCCGCCACAAACGTTTCTCCAGTCACATAAGAAGCAGCATCAGAAGCCAAGTAGGCTGCTGCCGCTGCCATGTTTTGTGTGGTACCTAGTCTATTTAGCAGCGTCTTCTCCTCAAGGCTCTTCCTCTACAAACAAAACCACATTGTATGTACCATGTAAGTGCACTGTCCTAAAATATGATGGTACTAGGTTTCATTGCATTAGGGACATAACAGAACCAATGCCTTGAGGAAATGAATACTGAGGAGAGACTTACTTTGCTCTCATTTTCAACAAGAAAAGATGCAAATTGAGTTGGAACAAAGCCATGTGCAACACAGTTTACACGAGTATTGGGGGCCATCTCGGCTGCAAGTGCCTAAACACGAGCAACGTAGGATTTGAGACACAAGAATCATTGGACGAACCACAATCCGTTTTGAGTACCTTTGTGAGTCCAAGAAGGGCTGTTTTAGCGACACCATGCATAGCCAAGCCTTGAGGTGGTTGGTAGCCAGCTATAGAAGAAATAAAAACAATGGAAGAGCCCTTCTGCAAGTGAGGTGCTGCATCCAGCGGGCACAGTGAATACATATGTGTGTGTGTGTGTGTGTGTGTGATAAAAAAGAAAAACATAAGTCTGCAATCAGCACAAGTTCAGATAGTATTGACATAGTTGCAGGAGATGAATAGATGTTTTGAAATTGATCTCCCATAGTTTATCAAGGACAGATTCTTTGGTTTCCAAGATGCAATTGACAGCAGGATTTGCAGCAGCATTAGACACAATCACATCTATTTGCCCGTATTTCTGTATACAAAGTGTCTTTGGAAATCAAACTCAAATCAACCAATAAACTAATGAACAGTGTGGAGAAACAATTAAAAATTACATAATGTAGATTTAAGTGGGACTTTATACATATCTAAATACGAGCTACCTAATCCCATATCTTAAAAGATCCATATAATGAAACCCTATATTTTATCTTATCCTAAAGTACCATAATACTAAAACCTTATATTATATACCCTATCCTATATAATTCAATACCCATTAGGTCTAGACATCTAGTTTGTTGGACAAAATATTTTAATATTTTGATTATATATATATATATATATCTATATTAAAAAGGTTTATTTGGTCTACAATACAAAAATATTGCCCAAGTTTAATTAGTGCATATATTTAATTTAATTTAATTTAGTGAATCTAAACATTTATTTTTCAATATATCAAACAAAAAGCCAAAAAGGTTTTATTCATTTTCTCTCTTCTCAGGATAAAATATTTTTTTTCTTTTGCTCTAGTTATATTTTTTGTTCTCTCTTTAACTTTTGTTTTGTTTTCTATTTCTTTTAAATGTTGTTATTCTATACAATACATTTAAGCAAATGTATGTACAATGTTGAAAAACATATTATTATATAAAAAATAATATATATTTTTTAATCTTATATATATTAAAGGTTTATTATTAATGTACATTTAATTTTGGTATATATAAATTTTTTGGTTAATTGATTAAATTTGAATATTAAAATAATGAGTAATGTTTAAGTAAAAGATATATGGATAATTTATCGGTGTAAGCCTACCACACACCCATTTTATTATTTCTAACAAGTACAGACTTGTGCTTTGTTTTGCGCTAAGTAGGGCGGAATTTTACTTATCGCGGAGTCTACTTCTAACGCCTCCCAGTGCCATAAAAAGTACATTAATTAATTGAAATTAGCAGCAAAATATAAGTAATTATGATTTATATAATTACCTGAACTGTGTTGGCTATCAGATCCTTCCTTTGTTGTGCATTGGAGATATGGCAAACTAACCCAAGTACCTCAATTCCTCTGCTTTTAAGCTTTTCCACTGCCTCATCTACGTTCTTCTGCAAACTAGATGGAGTGGCTGACAGGAGTGAGCAGTGGCTATACTTGTCGGCGAGAGGAGATAACAACGGCGGCGCCTTCCAAGCCGAGGCGAAGCCGTCACAATGGCCGCTTTTCCTCCAAATCTTCTCCCCATCTTCTCCATTTTCTTTCTTTCTTTCCTTCCTTCAATTCCTTGTCAGTTTTGTTTATCTGAAGACAACGAAAACTGCGTAAACCCTGCCCAGGAAACTCCACCCCAAGGGGATGAAAACTGGAATAATGGATTATGCTGGGCCCGTGATCCCACAAAACTTGCATATATTTTCTTGAGATTCATGACAATTTAAAATGTCAAATCATAAAATAAGATTTGTTAAAAAAAATTCTTATATAATTCATTACAACTCATAAAACAATAAATATAACTTCAAATAGCATAAAAGTTTCAAAGGTAAATAAAAATTAATATTATTTTTAATTTTAATTTTCAGAAAAACAAGTTTAAAGTAAAATCGGTTCACCAATTTTTTTTATCTATTCACGTCGATTTACACCGATTTTTTAATCAATTAATTTTCTATATCAAATCGAAATCGAAACCATGACCAACTCTCTATCGAACCAGCCGATTTAGTTTGATTTCTCAATCATTGATTTGGAATGAGTATAGTGAAGTGTCAACTGTATAGTGATTGGTTTGTATGATTAAATTTGATTGAATTATTCATCTGTAACTTTATGATTTTTTTTAAAGAAAATAATGGTATAGTACTCTGTGCATATTAATTTTAAATTAGGCTATTATCAACACAGTTTAAAAAATTGGATGGTATTGAGCAGCCAGACCAATTCGATTGTCAATCTTCCTGTGGATCAATTTGATTTTAAGTAAAATCGATAGATTAAGAAAATTGTTATATTTTATCAAAACCATACGAACCGACAATCAAATTGTTTGAACTGTTGAACCATTTATGACTTATTAAAATTGAAACCATTCATTTATTTTCTTTTCCCCACTTAAATTTTTGGCATAATTAATACTTTTTTATTTATTTATTTTTTTTCTAATGTGCGAACCTCCAAGATTAAAGTATATTTTAAAAAGTTAAAAGCTTAAAATACTCAAATAAATCTATAAAATAAAAGTCCAAATCAAATATAACATTCTAATGTTTAAATTTAGCTCGAAGGTAGAAACTTGTAGTCCCTTATGTAACTCATGTTCTCTTGATTGTCTCTTCAAAAAAGTTCTAACTTATAAAGATGAATAATATAATTTAGACTCTTTATGTTTTATGGTTGGTACTTTATAAATTTTGAAGTAATATATAAAATATACAATATATATAACACAATTATGATATTATGTTTCAATAGCAGTTCTATTATGGTTCGATTAACGATTACACTTGTGAATTGATAAACTTTTCAATTTAATGAGCAGTTCAATTTTTCGAACATTGATGGTGGACAAAGAGAATTTTCAATACAATAGTGAAAATAAAAAAAATCATCAATAACGAAACCGTTTTTTCGGGCTGATACTGACGTTGAGATTTGAAGCTATGAGAGCAACTGGGGATTCATTTTCTAATAAATTGTGGTTGGCTTGATTAAAATTTAAATGACTATTTCATCCTTGAAAAACAAAAATAAGTTTTAATGCGACACTAAACACAAGGTTATTTTTAAAATTAAATTAGTATGGTATGGAGCACTGACTGGGTGCATAAATTATTGTTTTTAGTGTTTTAATATGTATTCCACGTCATCCTAACAAACGAAACAAACCAGCCTTGAATAAATAACAAGATTAAGTACAAGAACACATTAAATACTTCTCGCATATTCATAAATTTCAATTGCATTTATATCACTTAACAATCGTATTAATTTAACATAGAAATGTCCACAACTCATTATCCTTTTTGTATAATTGTAAAATAACGTTTTCATCAACCATTGGCCGAATATAATATAAAAAATATAGTGGTGAAGGGGAGTGGAAATTGAAACATAAAATTTTATAATTATAATAAAGAAAGGAATCTCAGAGTTGTAAATTTAAGGTTTCCACGAGTCTGTAATCGTTGGGTTATCAGTAATTTTATAGCAAGAAAGAGTAGATGAAGTTTTCATAAAAGAAGTAGTCATGTTGTTACACATTTCGTGGTAAGGTGTTTCTAGTACATATACCAATATTCTCTAAGATTTTATATTTCTTTAAATTTAGGTTTTGTCATAGTAAAAGTACGAGGAGTTGGTTTTCCAAATTTGTAGTAGTAAAGTAATGACGGAGTGAAAATCATGCAGAGCAAATATTATAAAATTTTTCAGAATACATACATATATATATATAAACATAATATAAATATTTTCCAATTTCAGTTCCAAATGGAAGAATTGAAATTCTACAAAATTAAGAAATTAAAGATACCATCGAATTGATGCCTAACGTCAGAAAATTATATCTAGGCATTAGTATTTTACAATATTGATTCCTTTTGGTAATGTTTGATATCTTGAACGAATAAGCACCAATTCTCTAACTTAAACCTCGAATTATTTCTCGAAATTCTCTTTATATCTCGTTCAATACATAATTTGATCATATCAGATTCCTCAAATATTATATTATCTTATCAAGTTTTAAAATATGCTCAAAGAAGAGCGTAGAATATTGCTTTCATATGGGAAAGTATTTTGATCAATTTATATTTTATCCAACTAGTTTCATCAACACATGAAAGCATGTGTCTAAAATAATCCTTAATAATTGTATTTTATTTTATCCCACATAGTAAATATAATATATTTAAATAATATAATCTTAATCCTTATCATCATCATCATCATTCAAAAATTAATCCAATCACTCAACATCATCTGCAAAACTAAATGTGGCCTTAATGTTCATAGGGGCATCGATGCGACACTATTACACCTCATACTAGCTGACACCTCTGCTTTAATGACCTCGATCAAGACGGATACAAAAGAAAAGCTCTTGAAAAAAGTAGTACCTCACTGCATAAAAAACAATCAAAGCAAAATGGGCCTCATCGGCCATGAAAAAGATGATAAGAAAGTAGGGAAGAGACAACCAGCATAACCACCATTTCTATAGGCCGTTGTAATCTGGCCAACAGCTCCAGCCCTATCACACATCTCCTCTATACTACATAGCCATAAGTCTATACACATATTGTCCAGCCCCATAGCGAATTCATGGGCGAGCATGAGGCACATTAATAGTATCAAGAATTACAAGCAAAGACGCTAAATATAGCAAAAACATACATTAACTCTAGCAGACCCACTTCCTCCGAAAGATCTCTAGCACAATGCCATCTCTAGTTTTATCTCATCAGCTGGATATACATGTAAACATGTTCATCTACTCATCCATAGATCAGAGCACAAGGACATGTAAAGGACAGACTGCCCCTAATCATTGCATTTAGCGGTTTCCTAGAATAATGCTCAATACACATCAGCAGCCAAATATTTTGTTTCTATGTCCAAAGAATTCTTTTTCCAAGCTATCTTTACTAAACTATGTTTAAACTGCCATCTCTAAGTTGTATTCATGCATCAGTGTTTCTCCACATGCAAAACTTCCAGAGACATTTGGTCTCTCCACTCAAATATATTTCTCATGAATTTGAGTATCACCAAATGCTAGTGATTATACCTCGGCCAAAAATCGTGGTTGTGGCTCCAGTAATGTGGAGACGTCAAAGTTACTTACTAATCCTTGACTTAAAAGGCGCATGGCAGCTCCTTGAGAAAATTTCCTTGCAAATAAGAAACAGGGAACATATGTAGAATTATTACTGCACCATTCAGTTCTGAACTCTGTTTCATAGTATATGTGGTTTATATCCTGCAAATATACGACCAAACTATCAAACCAAAGCAGCAAAAATAGACGAATACGTAAGATTTGAAGAAAACAGATAGTCAAGCAAATAAAACAGGAGAGTGGGCACAATTAAAGAACCTTTATTCTCTTTATTTGTTGAGGCCCCGAATCTGCATAGCTAAATGTAAAAGGATGCCAAGCCTCATTTTCTGTATTTGCCTTGGTTTGGTTCCATAAAGTGTAGGTAATGGTTCTTCTTTCAAGCTCAGCTTCTAGATCATTCATCTACAAACAGAAGAACAGGAGATTTTGTAACTGGCTAATTTGGCATGAAAAGAAATTATAGCAAAATTGTCTAGGAGAAAGCAAAGTGATGTATAGTTTTGACAAAGAGTGGAATCATAATAATGCAGCATTTGCATTTTAAGACGTTTTTCCTTACTGCAAGCAAAGTCTGCACATAATGTTCATCTGGTATACAGTCATGCTGCTTCTGAATTTTCTGCATCCAATTTATATGACATTATCAACCAATATTATTTTGAAAATAAAAATTTGAAAATGAGCATATATGAAACACAAAGTAATAAATATAGGCAAAATAATCATCCTAGGAACTGGCAATGATTTTCTAAAGTTGAACAAGAGTTCACAATAATTTTGAAGCTGACAGCAAAGATAACTTACAGTGTTTTTCTTGCTCTTACTAGCATCAATTGGGGGAAGTCTCTGCAAAAGCAAGACATAATAAGCTCCTGTCAAAATAAAATGCTACAAGGTTTCACAAATATAACATTTGTTCAGAGAGGATTTGCATTTATGTATCTGAGCTTAATTGCATTGGTTAACAAGCAGTATTAGATCATTTCTTCCTCTGTTTACTTTTTTTTGGGGTTGAGAAGGACGGGGGGGGGGGG
>JACGDI010001948.1:144625-155421 GCA_014898725.1 Jacaranda copaia
ACCTAAGCATAGAAAGATATCTTGCAACCAAAAAAAAAAAGGGAAAAAGGAAATTACATACCTTGCACAACTTCCTGAAGATTGGAATAACAATTTCATCATCTACAACAACTTCTGCATGTCGTCGAATTAAGGCGACCCACTGAAGTAATATACTATTAGATTCAGATACACATGTAGCAACATGTTTGCAAGATAACCACAAAAACCAGGATACCACCTATAACACAAACAATGTCACAACCATCCGCGAGAAGGATTTTATGGAATTAATTACAGGTTGAGAAAGCAAGTATATGCCTATTGATGACCCACTGTTCTCAAAGATAAATGATCAATCTCTCCGCCCCGTTGGAAACTCATATTTCCATTAACGGATGATATTTGTATGCTCTAGGTAAAGTCAACAGCTATCATTTGTTTGGCCATGAGGCAAAGTCAACATTCAAAAGATTACCTGTGATCCTTTCCGCCATTTCTTCTTAGGCATAACTGGTGACATCTTTGGATTGTAGCGAAGATCTTTTTTATCAAGAAAGCTGGGACAAAAAATTCATAATTTTGTTATCTTATAGACTTAATGCCACTGAAATTACCCAAAATTATATATTAAAATAAGCTGCCAATAAAAATGAATCCAGTTAGGCCTCTTTCAAAAGTGACTAACTACCTGTCTACAAAACTTCTCGGAGAATCCATCAGATAGTTGTAAATATAGTGGAAGTTGTACAAAGGGACACAGCTGTTTGAGTTGAAACATCAAATGTCAGATAACTATTGAAGCTCAAGCAGCAGCAGAAAATTTAAGGTGGAAACCACTAGATGAACTGATATTTATGATAAAGAAAATTTTGCATATCTATAACTGCATATGGCCATTATAAAAAGTAGGCGCTGATACTCCAGAAATGAAATTGAGCAACACAATATGATTGGAGTAAAGCTCAATAGCACCCAAAAAAGATACACACAGGCAAATTACATAAGGATTAAATCAATTAATACGTAAACAAAAGAAAAATACATTTCTCACCCAGCAGCAATGAACAGTCTTTACTAAGACTCAATAGGCCATGCAATCAATATCCCAGGACTGAAGCATAAGAATCTTAAGCACAACATGCACTTCCATTTCACCTTAACATTTTAAGGTAGCTAATTATATATTCTTTCTCCTACCTTCAATGTAAAGTAAGACTTCTCTCAGTATTGCAAGTGAACAACTTGGTGTCAAGTTGGACCTTAGCACTTTTAAGTTTTAACCTGTTCTATGTTTTCACTTTCTCAACAAAGCTTCACTTATGATAGATGAAAGCTAATGCTACAAGGGCACAACTATCTCAATATGACAATAATTTATCCAAAACTGCCATTACACATTGACATACCCTCCAGTTCAATTACTGAAGAAAAATTTTCTTAAAAATACAGTATGATATACAGCGGACACATATTTAAGCATGAAGAGTACAATTTTTATTTATTCATAACACTATTTTTTGCCTGTAAGGAAGATAACCTGTCTGATAATAGAACAAATCTTTGATTCGCAGGATCCTGAAGGGCTTCTTCAAATAGTAACCTCTCAGCTTCAATCATGCTTGCTTCTCCCCAAGCTACCTACACCATCATCCCTAATATCAATCTATGAACTGATTAGAGAAAGAAAACCTTAATAAGCACCACTAGATAATCTGTCGTCCAGGTCATACTATTAAATTTATTAAGACTACCATATTTCTACTTATTTACAGACTTGGAAACACAATAGAAATGTTATCCACGGTAAGCTTAATGAAATTCCATATTTCTTGATCATCTCTTCATCCATGTTTATCATCTACCAAATTAATCAATCATATCCAAGATTTTTTTTTTTCAATTTTTCCTCTTCAACTTATTTCCACATACATCTCCATAACCAAACAGTGGATAATGTGACGGAGTTGAGTTACCTTGATGCTATTTTTCAATTGCCGATCAAAAAGGAAAGCCGATCTTGTGGCAGATTCATCGAACACAAAACCAGGCTCAGAATGTATATATATAGAAAAATTTGCCCTGTCCCCATTCTGCAAAGAGAAAAAACATAAAGCAAAAATGAAACTGAAGAGCCAAATCCACTGGAAAAGTACGATTTTCACACAAGAAATAAAAATACTTAAATAACAAGAAAGTAAATATATGTATGTGTGTGTGTATATATTTTGTTGAAAAGAAATAGAACAAAATAATCCAACCAGAACAAACTTCTTGCTGAAATACTAATACTACTCTTACAGAAACAAACTCAGAACTAAAATACCGAAACTTGAGAAACGGAATTCAGTTAATTTCCTCGTCAACCCTCAGCAAACAAAGTTGCACCCACCTCGAAAAAGCTTTGCCAAAGGAAATCGAGGGGCAAATTTCTCCGGACCAGAAACAAAAAGGCGATCTTGGGATTGCCCCTGAACTGATAGCCCAGAACACGAGTTTTCCTCGGCAGAGCAGCCGAAGAAGAATAGCCTGTCGACTGAGAATACTGCTGGATTCTGAGAAAAGCCAGGACACAGAGAACGACGGACGCTAGAATCACCAGCTTCCACCCTAAACACAGCACGTGGCGCATCGACAGCCCTAGTTTCGCCGGTGCCTTCTTCGTCATCGCCGCTCACATACACAGACCAATTACTACTGTTCTTTTTCTCAATCCTACTCCCTTTTCTTCTTTTTCTTCCTGTAATTCAAAATATAAATAAATAAATAAATAAACGAATAAAAAAACAGCAAATTTATGGAAGGTAAATTTCAGAAAAAGAGTGGGAAGTACATGTACATTGCAAATGAAGAGGGCCAATAATGAGGAGTGGATTCAGTAATTTTATTTAGACATAAAATTAAAAATAAATGAAAAAAGAAAAGTTGGTTTGAAACGGGAAGCTTTCTGGCGGTGATTCAGTTGGTGGTGCTCGATTCGGTTTTGTGCAGTGCAATTGTGTTGTAGCATTGAACCCAAGAGGCCAACTCCCACGACGTCGTTTACCCCCCTTTTACTTTTAAGGTGGTTTTTGGGTGTTCCAATCCCATGCCTTATTTGGTTTCTTTTATAAAATATCTCAATAATATTAAATAACATGATAAACATTAGTATAGTAAAATTTCTCCAGGGATTGCGTGTCTCTTCATTAGTCAAAATGAAAATAATTTTAAATTGCCATAATTGTCATCACTATTGACACGTCCTTTAGACCTCAAAATTCAACCTTCTCCATATCACATGGGTACAAACTAGTTGACACATTTTGCTCACATTTATTGCAAAAACATTTGTAAAATTAAATAGGAATTCAATTCGGAGTGTAAAATAAATCGAGTCGGCTCGATTATAGCTCTACTCGTACTTAAATTTTTTCGAGTTTGAGTCCACCTTTATAATGAGTCAAGCTTGAGCCTTTACTCAATTGTTCAAAATCTCACCAGTCAGCTCTTGAGTGTTTTTTTCCTTCTATTTTTAAATATTTTATATGTAATATTAAATAATTATTATATATATTAATAATTTACTTATTTTTATTTTTGAATATTTTCTATATATTAATCAAATAACTATTTTATATTAATAATTTATTTTTTTACTTTTAAATATTTTATATGTAATATTAAATAATTATTATATATTAATAATTAAATTTTATTAAGGTGGACTCAAATTTGAGCCTACAATTTTTTTCAAAACTCATTTATAACCCTAAATTCAACTCAAGATTATTTTGAAAGATATATAAAATGGTGAACACGTCAAGATTTTGAGAAAATTAAAACAATCTAATCTAACGACAAAAGATTTCAAATATGGTAAAGAAACCTTAAAATGGGTCGGATTAATAAAGAGGCGTTGAACATCATTTCTGGGCAAGGTGGTTAGTAAGATACTAAGTTGATGTCTAAACCTAATTTTTCTCTACCATATTTCTTGGGTGTTAGTTAAGGTCGCACATGGATGTTAATCATTATGCGCCACCCGGCCACCCAAGTCTTTTTCCTTTTTAAAAAATGATAGAATATATTTTTTATTGAAATAATATTATAAGTGACAAAAAATATTCTACTTTACAATTAATTTATATATTTAATTTTTAAATTAATAAAATGAAAGTACAAATTCAATAAGACAAATAGGTACACATAGGTGCACACACGATGTTCATTCAAATTGAACACGAAATCTCCCACGTAATAGGAGAAACTTAGTGTCACTTGGTTATAAGCCACTCGGCCAGCCACCCAAGTCCTGATGCATCGTATTTTACTACCCACATTTTTAATGAAATAAAAAAGTCGAAGAAAGGCTTTCACATTCAAGAAATTAGAAAAAAGGAAAGTCAAAGCGGGAATAGAAATAAGATCACAGAAATTTGCAGAATTTTGACTTCCACAATTTCAAGAATTCATTCTTTTTACATAGCATTCATTTAATTGAAGCATCCATATCATAGTTAACAACAATAATGGCCTAAGAAGAGATTGTCCAAATGAATTGTTTGGAACAAATTCTCTCTTTATAAATAAATGTTGAGTACATAAAATATTTTTTTTGAAAAAATAATTAGACGTGAATTATATACTCTTAATATGTATCTATAAAGTCGAATTAAATATATATTATAAAGTAGAATTAAAGATATATAACATAAAATACTAATCGAAATACAAAAACCAAATTGCCAGACAAACATCCATTCGTAACACAATAAATAGCCTATGCATTTACAATAGTAAAAATTTGATCTAATACACAGACATATCAAAGAACTTAAAAGGTCGATTGTGTACTTACAACAACAAAGCCTCCCAAAGGGAGAGGACAACCTTGTCAGCAGGAAACATCCATTTACTTCATTTATGCCATAATAACATTAGAAGGGACTTTTTGCTTTTCTATCTCAAGAATGCTACGTAATGCACATGGGCTCCAAAACTGCTGGCAAAAGGGCCTACCTTTGACTCACTTTGACGCTCTGTGCATCAAGAATAATATTCAAAATCTTACCGGCGACAAAAATTCTTTTCTTGATGGTTTTTCCAGCCAGAAACTTGGCCAGTTTTGAATCTGATGAAGCTAGTTTAAAAGCATCTTCTTCTGTGCATGTTTTTTCAATCTGTATGGTGCCCCTCGTCTTCCCATTGATTTGGACTGGCAAAACTACCGTCGACTCCTTCAAGTAAATAGGATTCACCTGCAATGCAATAACACTAGACATCATCAACAGACTCGAAGAAAGGTGGCTTAGCATTTTCTTTTCTCTATTTTTATTAAAATTTTCAGAGAATAATGTGTGAAGCGTTCAGTTTTTTTTTGCTTGTTTGATGGTGAAACGTCCTACATGGATTTGCGCTCCACAACACAAGGAAACTATATGCATTTAGAAAACAAGAGAGAAGAGATACAAAACTAATCCTGTAACATATTTAAGATCATTAAGTCAATTATAAGAAAAATCCTCAGCTTCAAAATATTTGCAGGAGACTAGACTCATATCTTGGTCTGTTAAATCCACAATCTCAATCGCAGATATGAAGTTGATGCTATGGAAAGAAACATGTTGGCACCAAATTGAATTAGAATGCTGCCAGCATGCGTCAAGGGAAGGGGCTGGGAAGAACAGTAATAAAGATCCAAACTCATACCTTGGGGAAAGGCTCGTATGCCAGTGAACTTGAGTGTCCCAGACGGGACCACAGCTCCTCGGCCATGTGAGGTGCATACGGTGAGATCAATAGGACAAATTCTTCAATGATCGAGCTTGGAAGTTTGTCCCACTGAAAACAAGAAAATGGAAACTGTAACGAAATTTTTGGCCTATATAAAGCAGCATTCAACAATCAAATGAGCTATCCAAGCTTAATATAACACTACACCAGCATCAGTTCCAAAGTAAATTTCTTGACAGTTTCAGAAAAGAGGCAGCTGATATATGCCACTAAGAATGAAATAAACCAAGATTGAGAACAGGAGAACGTGCGAGTCATAAAGCATGAGCGAATACTAGTATGTCTCAGTATGTGTGTGTGTGTGTGAGAGAGATGTTGTTGGGGGTGGGAAGACCAACCTTATATGCTGCGTTTGTGAATTCCATCATTGCAGAAATTCCAGTGTTGAAACGTGTTCCTTCAATTTCTTCTGTTACCTATCATAGCAAACAAGTTGCATACTTGAGTGGGTTAACCAGAAACATGGTAACAGAAATATTACAGATTATCTGGAGGAGAAATAGTTTCAAAAATTTTTAAAATGAGAACTCCAATACCCTTAGGGAATTCAGATGAAGGG
This sequence comes from Jacaranda copaia, assembly GCA_014898725.1. NCBI lineage: Eukaryota > Viridiplantae > Streptophyta > Magnoliopsida > Lamiales > Bignoniaceae > Jacaranda > Jacaranda copaia. Next base: position 150,939 of record JACGDI010001948.1, read on the forward strand.
TGGTTCAATCCTCTATGATAGAGTTTATAATCTTAGAATGAGTCTTCATGGGCCTCTAGGACCTATATATTTACAACATTAATAACAAGCCTAATAAACTGCAAAATCTATGAATTAAAAGAGAGATAAATCTGAGTTGGAGTGAATCTAGTTCCTCTCTGCTTTCAGTTTCTGCTTTCTGCTCCTTTTCATAAGTTTGTTAATTGTTTCCTAGTCTTTTAAGATTTTGTTTAGTTTGATCTTTTTTCTATTCCTAAATATCTTATAGAATAGTAAAGTCATTTATGGATTATAGTTGGGTATTCTTCCTTTATATACCCATTCTATCAATGAATAAAACATCAATGCATTTACCATTCTCACTTTACTTTTATGGTATCGGAGCTTGAAAACACTCTCACGAGCACAATAATGGCCTCCAACACCCCAATTGTCAATGCTGACAATAAATCCACCAACTCCCCCATTGTCCAGTTTAACCCAGCCTCACAATTGCCCATCAAACTTGGGGGCAGTCACAACTTCACTACTTGGCAAGCCCAGTCTCCATGCTTATGTGTGGCCACAATTTTTCTGGTCACCTGGATGGCTCTACAGTAGCCCCTTCTAGTACTATCACATGAGGCGACCTAACCATTTCAAATCTAGACTATCTTGATTCATATTGTCAAGATCAACTTATTCAAAAAGCCATCTTGGCGTTGGTAGATCCGACACTTGCATCTAATGTTGCACCTGCAGCTTCAGCTCGCCAAGTGTGGACATCACTTCATACCTCTTTTGCCAACAAATCATAAACCAAAATTTACATTCTTCAAGACCAATTGTTTCGCATCACCAAGAATGCTCGCCCCGTGCAACTACCTTCGTGATGTCAGCTCAATTGCAGATGAACTTGCCATTGTTGGGGACCCCATCAACAATGCTCAACTTATTGTCAAGATTCTAAATAGTCTTGGCCCTGAATATCATACTATAGCTACAGCTATAAGATCTCGTGAAACACCTGTCACCTATGAGGAATTTTACAAAAAATTGCTTGATCATAAGTTCTTTCTCCAACATCAAGAAGCTAAACGAAAACCGCATGTCACTGCTGCCATTGCCCAATGAACAAATTAAGGGCATCTTCGATTCAACAACCATCATCGGTCGGAAAGCAACTTCTATTATACTTCACAGAGCTATTCCAAATGGCATGGCCCATCCCCTAGGGACAATCAACTTCACTGGATTTGCAAATTCCTCATTTCCTCATCATGTCTACAAGTTAAAAAAGGAAATTTATGGTCTCAAACAGCCACCTTGAGCTTGGTACACTGAGCTTAAGATCTATATGATACAAGTGGGTTTTATAAAATCCAAATCTGACTCCTCCCTATTCATTAGTCATAACTTAGGCTTCACTATATATGTGCTTGTTTATGTCGATGATATTATCATTACTAGCAATCATTTTCATGGTGTTCGACTTATAATTGATGATCTGTCCAATTGGTTTTCTATTAAAGACTTTGGTGAACTACATTACTTTTTGTGAGTTGAGGTCATTCGCACTGACACTGGCCTTATGCTATCTCAACATAAGTATATAATAGATCTATTGTAGGATGCCAATAGGTAACATAGTAAAGGAGTGCCTACTCCGATGAGTTCTACCACCATCTTTAGCCCTTCCATCACTTGTCAGTCCATTGTTGATGCTTCTAAGTACCGTCATTTTATTGGCAAGCTTCAATGTATGTCCTTCACTTAGTCAGATATCACTTTTACTGTCAACAAGCTTGCCTAATTTATGCATTGTCCTCAACAGGACCGTTGGAAGGTAGTAAAAAGGTTGCTCAGGTATCTAAATCACATTGCTTCCTATGGTATTAAAATTACTAAGGAAATAGACTCTTGAATGGTTGCTTATTCTAATTTTGATTGGACTGTAGATCCCATTGATTGCACTTCCACTACTAGTTATGTCATCTATCTAGGACGTAGTCCTATTTCATGGTCCTTAAAGAAACAACGGCTAGTATCCCGTTCTTCGACTGAAGCTGAATATCTGGTTGCTGCTGTTGTTGCAGAAACAAATTGGCTGGTCAATTTGTGTTGTGAACTTTGTTGTCCCTTTGTTGGCATTCCAAAGATCCTGTGTGACAATATTAGCACAACATATATATGTGAAAACCCGGTCTTTCACAGACTTTCACATTGTTCGTGAAGTGAACAAGTATAAAACAAAGATATTGAAGTCAAGCATTTACATGTTGGTGAATAGGTTGCAAACATACTCACAAAGCCACTTTCACAGGATGCATTCAATCTAATTTTCAACAAGTTGGGAGTTGTTGACACCGTCCCCAACTTGCAGGGGCGTAAAAGAGAGAGAAATCTGAATTGGCGTGAACTTAATTCTTTTATTTTTTGCTTTCAATTTCTGTTGTCTGCTCCTTTTCACAAGTTTGTTAATTGTTTCCTAGTCTTTAAGATTTTGTTTAGTTTGATTTTTTTCTTGTTTCCTAGTCTTCAAGATTTTGTTTAGTTTGATTTTATTTCAATTCCTAAATATCTCATAGAATAGTTGAGTCATTCGTGGATTATGTTTGGGTATTCTTACTTTATATACTCATTCTATCAATGAATAAAATATCAATGCATTTTATCATTCTCACTTTACTTTTATGAATCACTTCTAGAGCTTGGTGTAGGACACGTCATATAGCTAGCAAATGCTTGAGCACAAATTTCTTCTTTACATGATGGTGTCTCGCCTCTCACTAGCACATGATGACAAGAGAGGCCCCTTTGCTGCATATTCTCCCCCATTTGCTTGGGCATCCTCATCTCATTGGCATAAGCGCAATTTGGGTGGAGGTTCCATAGATCAAAAGTATCTTAGGAGATCAATTGAGGTGATGGAAGCAATCTTTGGACTTCACGAGTGCATTGAATTTTTCTATTATAATAAGGTAGAGAGAGTGTTAAATTTCATGGGTTCTAAAGCATGCTAATTCGTCTAGGAGGGCAGCTCATAAATTGTCTACCGCCTAAGAGGATTCTAAGGTCTTCACAGATGTAGACTGTAGAGTCTAATGAAACATGTTGCTTTGTGGTGTCCAATAATGAATGTGTATTTTGGTACAATAGCTTAACCAAGGGAGAATTAAAGATGTAGTATGGCAGAGTTACATTGTGTCCTTCCCACAAATTCATTCCAAGAAGGAAAGGATATGCAGTCATCTTAAGGGATACTTCCCTTTCTACATGTCTTACTCCTATAGTAGTTTCACTATTCCCCATCATCCTTTGCTTATGTTTAGCATTTTGTAGTGGTACTTTGATAATTTCTGCTAGCTTTTGATTTTCTAGTTTTACGTTGTAGGCAAAAAAGTCACATTAATGCCATCCAAGCTAGAAAAAAGTTTCAATATGATGTATTTTTTACTCTAGCTGGCTTTCTTTTTGAGAAAGGTGGTAATGGAAGGCACTTGTGGACTCCTCGGTATCCTCAGTGACAGCTATGTGTAGTTGTCATTGCACATAGCTTTCTGTTGAGAGTTGGTCCCAACTTAGCCTACTTCTTCCTCCTCGCAGTGGAAGTGGATGTGTTAAGTCACCTTCACATGTGCTACATTCAAAAGAGGTCATGATAGTCCTGGAGTTTTCTTTAAGTTTCAAGAAAAGCTTTTCTCCTTTGGCTTGAACCACAAGCTGGGTATTTACTCTAGGATACTACTAGGAACTACTCTGAGTACTACTAAGAACTAAATAGGTTGAAAGAGAACAAGGTTTACTACGAGCACAGATGATCAAAAACCCTTTAATCTCTTTAATGTTGAGTAATTCAACGAATTCATTATTGGTTGGTAGGCAAATTAACTCTTCTACTGCTTGCTTGCTTATCTTATTATAGATTTTTTCTTTTATGCGTCATTTTGTTTGCTTACAAATTCATAACATCTCATCCTAGTTTATTGAGTAGTTTATTTGCCATGGAGATGAGGTATTAAGTATTTAAGAAACAACATTGTCTCTCTCATCTGAGGAAGAAGATGGGCCACCTTTAGGGAGAGCATTAGCAAGTGAACAAGGATTTCAACACTCGGAAAGAAAGGTATGAGTGCAAGATAGCCAGTAGAAGGAGTTTCTTAAGTCTAACACTAAGAAAGCGATAGTAGCTAACCTCAAGAGGATGCAGTAAAGTAGTTATAGTAGTCACTTGGTCATGCTATTAATTTCTACAGTCAAACCATTGGCAATTGTCGTCGAGTCTTGCACGAGTAAGGCCATTTTCCAAAGGAGGATTTTGTGATGCAAAACCCCCTTGTGTTGGAGCTTATAGAGAAGGGTAGCCAGGCAATGGTAGTGGTGTAGCGCCAATGCTCCCAAGGAATAGTTGATAGCTCTAAGAAAGCTTATTTATGGAATGCTCAACTCTTTAGCACGAGAAATTCCTTCTCTATTTTCATTTGAGCACTTAGGGAAGTGTTGT
>JACGDI010001948.1:155462-177897 GCA_014898725.1 Jacaranda copaia
CCCCCCCCCTCTATTGTTCCTTTTTTTATGGATTGTGCCAAAAACTTAATGCAACTTCCACCCTACAATGCATTATTAAGTTTTTTCAGCTTTTCTAGTCTTTGCTATGTTTTTTTGTTGTTTTGCCTATTGGGGATTTAATAATAATTTTTCTTTTATTATCCGCTTTTATTGTGGTAGTCCAAAACCTCTCAAGGTCTTTTAGCATCTTCAATAAGCCTATTATTTTTCCCTCTGTTATTAAGCACCCAGGATTGATCTCACCAACCTCTCAAGATCTCTTTAGCATCCACAGGGGGCATATTACATTCGCCTATAAAATAAAGCACAGGACCCAACTTGATCATCACTAACCTCTCAAGGCCTCTTTCGGGTTCAGAGTGACATAAATTTCTCAGGAAGAAATATTCTTGTTAGTAATGTTTGACAAGGTGGTTTAATTATCACATCCTGAGCAAGGCAAATTCAAAATAATAAATAAAAGGATGCTGCGCCTGGTAAAATTTCCCCCACTTCTTCCTCACATGGCCAACCTGGAGTTACAAAGTTTAGCCAACCTATTTGCTTATTCATGTTACATCTCACGATTGATTAATGTAAACTCATTGAATTATTTTGGAAGCTTTTTGGAAGCTTTTTCACATGAGTTTAGTACCGAGCCATAAAATCTCCTGTTGCTTTTTAGACTCAAATAACTTAGCTTATCACTAGCTTAAAGCCCTTAGAAGTTTGTAATTTCACTGCCTGAATTGCAATGAGTAGTCCTCTAGTTTATTACGTGAGGTAGTGAAGTCAAATATTATTGAATATTCTAGCTTGTCGCTTTAGGGGCTTTCCAACACCATCCCAGCTCAACTTCCAGTGGAGGTTGATGTAAGCTCCAATTGAGGAGGGAAGTTGTCTGCTCCATCTATTGCTATCTCCACCGAGAAACTATGAGGACTTAGGTTTTGATGGCTAAGCCTAATCTATATTTAATCTCCTATTTGCTCAGTTCCACAACCCAACGCCACCAATCATTCTTTTTGAGGACTTTAGATTGTCACACCTCAGAGGGTGATTGGTGATCATGATCACACAGTGGCCTTGGAAGCACAACCTTAGCTTTTATCTGTTAATCTTGAGGGTGAGTGCCAACTTCTCAATCTTCAAGTATAAGTACTCAGGTTCATAAAGGAACCAACTAATGTAGTAGAGCAAGCATTGCTCCCAGCTTTCTTACCTCACCAACAATGAATTATAGCATTTTTCAAGACAACTAGGTAAAGGAAAAGTTATTCTTTTGTTACTAGCTTAGTTAGGAGCAATAGTGAAGTGAGATGACACTTTAACTCTTCAAATGTTTGCAAGCACTCTTCAACCCATAAAAGTCCTTTAATTTGCTCCCAAATCTTGAAAAGAGGCAATCTTTTGTTCATCACTAAGGAGCCAACTTAAGGCAACTAACTATTCCCTAAGCTTTTGCACTTCCTTAACATACTTAGGAAATTACATTATCTCCATCACTACTTGGATCTTCTCTATTTTGAACATTTTTTTTTTTTAACTTTATTGGCTTCATGTTGGAGTCAGTATTAAGCTGACAAGTGATCATCTCCAAGGATATCCCGTATAAGTCTATCATGGTTAGTGATCTAAGCAAATATTCTCTTGCTCTACTTTGAGAAGTATTTGTTCCCTTTATCCAATACTTGAGTGCTTTCTTCCCTTTTTCTTTTGCTTGTACTGGCTGTCTAGAGCTATTTGGCTAGAGCTCTCCAGTAAGTTGTCGTAGTTATCCCTCACCATGTTCTAGCCGCTCACTATTCACCTATATTCCTTAAGGAACTTAGCTATCATATGATGGATGGAAGCCATGGCTTTATATAATTTCAATTTAGGCCTAGCTAGAATAGTGTTATAAGTGTGTGTGCCTTCATAACCTGGGATTCCCCACCATGGTAGCTTTTCTAGGGTATGGATCTAGTGTTAAAGGTAGAGCAACCTTCATTAATTCGTCAACAATCTTGCCACTAAAGCCCATGGAGCTGAGCATTGACCATCTGTATCCATACATTGCTAGTCTCTAGTTGGATGAAAACATCATAGAAAAGAATGTTTGCTGATCCCTAGTTTATCAAGGTCTTACTTACAAAAGTTGAAATATATGCTTAAGACTACAAAACAAAACAATACTTGAATGAGGCTAGTGATGAATTGAAAAAGAAATTTTTATTGGTTCTACCTCCTACTTTTTATGAACAGAACGAATCTTTTTCTCAAAGGATCAGAAAAAAATAGGTCTGAATTGCCCATGGGAATGATTTGGAAGATTCAAAACAAAAAATAGTAGTATTTGCTTAGCACATATATCTGGGGGATTCACGTCTTGCTGAATGAGAACAAGCAGGTACTAGACTCCAATTGAATCACCTATCTTGATCTAAGCGACTTTTTCCTTTTGCAGCCTCTAGCAGCACAGTAGAGCACTGTCCTTGTGTTGGTCGCTATTAAGGCCTCATGAGATCATGATGATAACACATTTTCCATGTTTCCTAACATGTGCTCTCTTTCATCCACTCATCCGTTCTCACCTTTAGGTAACAGTAGCATCCAAGATGTGGTGATGGAGCTGACAGTTAGTTGCCCAGAAACTCGCATTGGTAACTAAATCAACTTTTTCATCTCGACCTTCAAATGGTAGCATATTTCTATAGTAGTTACTGGACTTCAATTTGTTTATGGTTGTTCTTCATTTTCTTAGGCCTTTGCAACAAACTTTGTGTCTATGCTATAATCAAAGCTTCAATCCTAGATGCGTTTAAGGTGTACTGGAGAAAAAACAAACCTAACAAATTAGAGGAAAAGCAATGAAGAACCTGCTAAAGAGGGGAAGAAATTATTGGTAGTCTTCTCAACCCATATGTACTTTTCCACACACATTGGGAATTCTTCTAATGAAGGGGGTTCTCTTTTCAACTATTGACTCCTTAAACTTCCCATGGCCAAGAATCTACTTTGATGTAGAGTTTATCAAAGTTCTTTTGAGAGTCCCCGATGAGGGGGATGGGGATCTTCACTTGTTGCAGCAAAAACTCTACTAGAGTTGTTGTTGCAAGACAACAATTGGGAGGGATCACCATGAGTAGCATGTCTTCTTCGTGCCTCGTGGACTTTTCGAACAATCATAGCCTCTATGAGGCTTCGAATTTCTCTAGCGTCTCTCTCAGATTCAGGAAGTTTTGATCTCTTTCCTAAGTTGAAACAACTTTGACGCTCTACCCACTTTGATGCAGCTTCAACCTTCCTCCTTAGTTGGGCAGCTTCGACCGTTCTCCCAAGTTGAGGCAACAACCTACCTTAATTCATATTGAACTTCACCCCAAGTTGGAGTAACAACCTGCCTCAATTAATTTCAACCTTCCTCCCAAGTTGGGGCAATGAATTACCTCTAAGATTAAGGTAACTTCAACCTTCATCCCAAGTTGAGGGATCATCTCCTTAGGTTAAGTGAAAAATCAACTTCATAGTGAAAAGCCAACTTCATTCTTTTCAAACATCATAGCAATTTTCCTTGTGAGGCTTTGAACTTCTCTAATGTGTCCCAAATTGAGGTAGCTTTGATCTTCCTCTTAAGTTAACACAGTTTCAGTCTTCCATCTATGTAGATGCAAGTTCAACCTTCCTCCCATTTTGAGGTAGTAATCTTCCTTCCAAATTTGGGTAGCTTCGACCTTCACCCTAGGTTGGGGCAACTTGGACGTTCAAACCAAGTTGGGCCAGTGACCTTTCTCCCACCTTCTAGGTTGAAACAACTCTTACCTCCCTCCTATGCGAAAGCATTTCTTACCTTTTTGCCTAAATTGAGGCAACTTTGTCCTTTTCTCTCAAGTGGAGGTATCGTAAACCTTTTGCCTAGATTGACTTAGCAACTTTCCTCTTGGCAACTTCAACCTTCCTCCCAAGTTGAGTGAAAAGTCTCTTTATAGAGTGTTTTTGCTCTTAATTAAATGTGTGTAATAAGTACAATAAGGGACTATTTATAAGAAATTTTCAATCCTCTTGGGGTTGACTTTCATGGGCGTTGAAAGGCCACATTTTTTTACATCAAACAAGCCTAACAGGCTGCAAAGTCCATGATAACTTCCTAGGCTTGACACAACCAGTATAAAAATTGACATAGAGAATAGATTAATTATTTTCCTAAAACATAATATTTATGTTGTTAATATTCTCATTTGTCTTGGATGGCATGAGTTTTAAGAGAACAATTTGCTAGGCAATGTCAATTAAAAAAGGAAGATATCAATAGTGACTACAAATAATACCTTATTAATGCATCTGTGAAGACAACGAAACTGTTCCATAGAAGGTTCCCCATCAAGATCAACTGTTCCATCTTTGAATTTACCATCAACTGATGGCGAACCAACAAGCAGCCTCCACACTCTTGCTAAAAAGCGATGAACACCATCAATACCACTGGTACTCCATGTTTTTGAGTCTCTGGAAGTGCAACATGCAAAAGAAATATTGTCAAAGGAAATAATAAGGTGGAGATTTAAGTGACAAATCTCATAGCAAATCTCCCTGAGGACTGAACAATATGAGATCAGGAAGATATTACATAGAAGCAGGGAAGCTACCTGAATGGGCCCATAAACATTTCATATAAACGAAGAGAATCTGCACCATATTGAGAAACAACATCATCCGGGTTAATGACATTTCCTCTACTTTTACTCATCTTGTGAGCGCGGGCAATCAAGTGGATGTCAGGGTTGTCTTTCAGCACAAATGAATCACCAGATTTTATGACCTATTTCAGAACACATATGGAAAATATCATTAAAATATGGCTCTACAAACATTTGACTTGAAACATTACCATTTAAAATTAATTTTTGGGCCAAAGTTTGGGCAGCAGAAAAGGGATGATGAATTAATTTGCATCGTTCCAGCAACAGATAAAGAGAGAACTAGAAGCACTTTCAAAATGACATGCCTTCTCCTCAGGTACACTTTCTTGGCTGAAGTTACCAAATTCATCAACAGAATCAGCAGAAACTAAATTCCCATCTGAATCTCTGAATGCCGTATATTGAACCTGCCACTCAAGCCATTAATTATTTTGCAGAAGTAGAATATTATATAACAAGGATTAAGCAACTTATACTTACTTCTCCAAGGATAATTCCCTGGTTTATGACACATTGAAAAGGTTCCTTAGTTGAAACAACACCAATATCATAAAGAACCTAAAGCAAAACAACAGGTCATTATGCCAGAAAAGACAAATAGAAGAAAGAAACTAAACAACATCTGGCTTCCAGCATCTTATAAGTTACACTGAACCAATTAGGTGATCATCAGATTTCATAATTCCTGTTTCTTGGCTAAGGTAATTTATCAACACCCAGGAATAAAAGATCATCAAATTTGATGTCTGCTTAGTGATTTAAGTCCAGAAAGTTGATTGACAATAAGCTTCATGGCTTAGCTCAAAGTTTTATAAAGTGAGAATATGCAATTTTTTAGGATTGGGTATGCACAACTTTCAGTTTTACAGGCTCTTACTTTCTGGATTGAGATTACTCTAAGCATCAGCTTTACCAACAGATGGCACAAGATTCTCACATTAAACACCAATCCCGTGAGTGCTGAGAAAACCGCAATTGCATACAATTGAAAACAGGCGAGTATACAGATGATTATCCCAGAAAAGGGCCCCACAAGCTATGTAATTCCCTGCAGTTAGAACAGGCCTAAATGTGATTGCAAACCTTGTGCCAGAATCTAGCATAAAGCAAGTGAAGAACTGCATGTTCAGCACCACCAACGTAGATATCAACAGGGCTCCAATACCTGCAGAAGAACAGATCTTATCAGAGGCAAACATCATCCAAGCAACAAGAACTACAAATATCTATAAAGTAGAAGCTAAAGTTACATTTCTTTTGCCTTGTCGACCAACGTCTTGGAGTTTCTAGGGTCCATGAACCTCAGATAGTACCTGCATATGAATACAAAAACTAAATCTTTAAAGATAAAGTGCAATGGATGCAAAACATTTAAATGCCATTTGTTGAGCTTGAACAGATGTTTGGAAATTCAAAAATGCAACAAACTTAATCCTCCTTAATCTTTATCACACCTAAGAAACTTAGCAACATTGCCTGATTATGTTTTCTTTTCAAACTTAGATAGAAATTAAAACATAACATAAAACCAAGGCAAATCTTATTTAAGCTACTTAGCCATGGAAATAATCAATACCAGCAAGAGCCAGCCCATTGAGGCATAGTGTTCGTCTCGCGCCGAGCAGATCTCCCAGTTATAGGGTCAATTGTTTTTACCTGAAATAGCTCATCCATCTATATGATTTATGAAGAAAAAAAAATACAGCAGAGGAATCATATCAAGTTACTGCTTGTTGATAAACTCTATCACTCTGACCATTTCATGGAAATTAACAGAATACTACAATTCATACGCATTACATACTCATCTAGCAATGTCATAGCTCTCATCATGTAAATGAAATCACATAGCAACATAATTGGCACACATCTCTGCGCAAACTTGATTTCTGTGAATTCTTAAAACAAAATAAGCATACCCAAGATAGAGCCTTAGTGAGTGGTGGCTCCCCTGTCCCAGTTGGAGTAAAATCATCCAACTCCGGAAGGGTAAGAGGCAGTTCAGCTTCAGAAATTGGTATGCATTCACCTGCATCATCCAGAAAAAAGACAGGGATAGGTTCTCCCCAATAACGCTGCCTGGCAAATAGCCAGTCCCTTAATTTGTAGTTCACCTGTAAGTACATAAGTTTGTGAAATTGTAAAACTTGCCCGGAAAAATGAAATGGAAAGCAAACCACAGCCTGAGACGAAATAATGTGGTAAACAGGTGTTCCATACTGAGCAATGCAGGACATATACCTTTTTCATCCCGTTTCCAGTTTTCTCAAGCCACTCAATGACTTTAGAAGCAGCATCTTTGGTAGGCAAGCCATTAATATCAAGTCCTGATGTTGGACTTGATGAATTTATCATAGTACCTTCACCAGTGTAAGCCTTCTCAAAGAAACTATGACTTCCATTATCTGGAGTCACAACTCCACAGACTGGAATACTGTACTTCAAAGCAAACTCGTGATCTCGTGTATCATGTGCTGGTACAGCCATTATTGCTCCTGTTCCATAGCTGTGACATCAATTTAGAGAACATCTTAAAATCAATAAAAAAATCCGCATAAAGAGTGGATAAATTGTCATCATAGAAACACCCAATACACCTCCTTCTAGTCAATAGGCTAAGTGGATATTGCTAAGATTGTGAACTGAGCATCCTCAGCTGGACAAATGAAAGAAAAAGAAATGAGGAAACAATCAATCCACCTTCCCAAGACATAGTCAGCTACCCAAATTGGAATAGCTACTCCATTCGCTGGATTTCTTGCATAACAGCCAGTAAATACCCCAGTTTTTTCCTTTTGGAGCTCAGTCCTCTCAAGATCACTCTTTCTAAAGGCAAGTTCTTTGTATTCTTCCACCTGTACTCAAGAATATTTTTTTTGTAATGCCCACTGACATCAAATTTTCATGAAGACAAACAAATAAAATAGACGTACATCTTTTCTTTGGGCATCAGATACAATGTCCGACAGTAGCACATGCTCAGGTGCCAGGACCAAGTAACTACAAAGTAAGAAAAATGTAATGAGCAAACATAGTTGTTGAAAAAGAAAATTAATAAATGGAATTAGAGAAACTAAAGCATATACGTTGCACCAAAAATGGTATCAGGCCTCGTGGTGTAAACAGTAATTTTAATGTCTCTTTCCAGACCATTAACATCCATGACATTGAATTGCAACTCTGCTCCTTCTGACCTCCCTATCCAATTCCTTTGCATTTCCTTAACACTTTCAGGCCAGTCAAGATCATCTAAATCTTCAAGAAGACGGTCAGCATATGCAGTAATCTTCAGCATCCATTGCCGCATAGGCTGCTCGGCAACAAACAATGAACTGTAAAATCATAAAACCATCCAACAAATGAAAATAGGTAATGCATCAAAAAGTTGCACATAGTAACATTGCCAGGGGAAAAATTAACAGACAGAGAGCAAAATAGAAAAACGTACTTTTCTAATTACTGTGTGTCCTCCACGCTCACTCACACCATCCACCACTTCTTCATTTGCCAAGACAGTGCCAAGTGCAGGGCACCAGTTAACGGGAACTTCAGCCTATGTTAAAAATTATACATTATATAACCTGATGTACTAAACTGATTAAAATTATTTTCACAAGAAAATTTAATACCTGATATGCCAATCCTCTCTTTAAAAGCTGCAGAAATATCCACTGTGTCCACTTATAGTATTCAGGCTCTGTAGTAGAAATTTCACGATCCCAGTCATATGAGAAGCCTAACAATTTAAGCTGGAAATAAATATAGACATCAGAATAACAAGAATTTTGAAGCAATTGCTGAGATTGAAAGAGTACTCTATGAAATGACAAACCTATTGGTTAATGCTGCAAACCATTAGTATTGATGCCAGTATAATTAAACCACTTTCCAACATTAAGAGATGCCTATTCTTGCCTGGATCAAACTCTTATCATAATCATTTTTACCTTCTTTTCAAATGTACACTTCAGCATACTATAATGCTCCAGCTTATGAATTATACTAAGTAAACAAGCAATTCATACTAGATTTTCTATTGTCCTGTGAAGCAGAGGGATTGGATCGCTGCCGCATTGGGTTCATCCAATATCCACAAAAAAAATATTTTTTGTGAATTCATTCAGTTACCTCTTGAACACCAAACAAATAAGAAGATAATATTTCCTTTCATGATGATGCCAAATTTTGAGAAAGAATCTTAATTCATATGGATGGAAGAAATCTACATCACCATGGATTATCGTGCAGTTTATAGAATCAAAGAAATCTACATCGCCCATCCATCAGCCAACCTGAACTGAACCTGCATTCTATCTAAAACAAGTTCGAATATGGATCTGTGAAAACAGCTAAAAGTCTTCATTCAAATAGAAGGGTCCAGGGGGTATCCTATAGACTGCGACCAGCAGAAAAATCAACAAGATTAACTGATCCTTTAGAGTTGTAGTAACGCGAAGGTTCCATAATCTTCAACAAAAAATTCGTATTAAATGCTTTTGAAAAAAATTATGCACATCAATTATCATAAATACCAGAGAGAAATGTTAATGACCTGGGAGCGGAATCTGTCAATGTTTTTCATTGTTGTGATCTTTGGGTGAGTCCCTGTCTGTCAACAAGAAGTGATAATGTTAAGAATGATAAGAGAAAGAAACAATACCAGGCTACTAAAAAGGAAATCATATTGAGGAACGAGAAAGCACCTCAATTGCATATTGCTCTGCAGGTAAACCAAATGCATCCCAACCCATTGGATGCAACACATTGAAACCTTGCATCCGTTTAAGTCTAGCAAGGATATCCGTTGCAGTATAACCAAGAGGATGCCCCACATGTAAACCAGCCCCACTGAGAAAATGATATTGCCAATCAAACCATTGATGTGTAGCCAAAAGAGTTTGAAAGCAAGATTATCTTAAAGTCCTTCAAATCTGTTAGCTTAGAAATTTAAATGATTCTACCATCAGCCAGATGAAAGGAACATTACAAACTCGGGAACGTATCAGCAACTGATTTCAATTCCTTCAGCATTGAGCTAGAATTACAGCAATTATTTCAGCATTTTGATAGTTGTCATTCTTAGCATACTGAAGAATTTTCCTTCCTTCCCCATCCCCCAGTCCCAACGAGTATACCCTCACCTTCAGCATTATCAAGAAACCACCCTCCTCTTCCAATAAATGGATTATTACATTACTGATTAGATGAGAAAAAGTCCCAGTTAAACTGTTAAAGATTATAAAATTTCCTTTCTTATATATTATTCTAGTACCACATAAATATAGAATTCGAGAAATCCGAAAGGGAATATCAGATAAGGAAACATGTTAATCTCTTCAAGATTGAAATCCCAAATCTTGCACACAGAAAGCCAGCCGTAAGTACAAAAAATATCAAGAGTCAGAGAAAGTGAGGTAAAATGGAAGTCAGAGAAGGAAACATGTCAATAACAATGAACTTATGTTGACTACTTAAAACAAGAATTCAAGAAAATGAGAGAGAATGGATCAAGGAATATAAAACTTTCAAGTACCACAGAAATCAAGAATCCAAGAAAGTGAGAGAAAGGGGACCTGGGATAAGGAAACATGTCCAGAACATAGAATTTAGGCTTGGAAGTATCAATCTCATCTGGGGTCCGAAAAATCCTGTTCTCCTCCCAGTAACGCTGCCACTTGGGCTCTATTTCATGAAATGGGTACGCTCTCCTCACGTCATCTCCTTGAGTGGCGGTAGATTGTTCACTTCTTTCACCAGAAACTGTATTTCTATCGTCGGCTGTGACCTTTAAGCAGTTGAATACTCGGAGGCGCCGAAAAGAAGAGCATGAACGGCGGTGATTCAAAAGGCGTGATGGGCTGCGGCGAAGAGGTGAATCCGGCGGAAGTGGAGGTGGCAGGAACTGAAGTCGTGTAGCCGGTTGAATTTGGGTGAACATTGGTGCCGTTGAGAGTTTCTGTGTCGGAGGAACAGAATAGACCGTTGGGTGAGGATTGTGAGCGTGAGGATGAAGTAGTAAGAAGATACACAGATAAGCGATGAGAGTTTAGTTGGGCTTGGCGGCAATTCAAAGATTGGGCTATTTGATTGTGGCGGCCCAGCCCAGAAAGATAGGCTTAACTTTGGACTGCTCTTTTTAGGCTTTTTGGGTCCGTCAATATTGCAATAATCTGATCGATTTTAATTTGTCAAAATATTAATTATAAAAATTAAAATATATCACTTTGTTTGAAATGTTTTTTGTTTGATTTTATTATATGTTTTGTGAGAATAAATAATGAAGAAATTGTAGGAGAATGTGAAATGAAGGTTGGGGAATGTGATTAATGTTTGGTTATTGTTTTTAAAAATAGTAAAAAATGGGGTTTGGAAATTTTGATATGTTTGGATATGTTTCTTAGGGAGCATTTTTTTATTGTAAATGTCACATCATTACTTTTGTGTTGGTGTTTATGGTGAAAATTGATATTAAAGAATTTTTTCAATTGTAAGGATATTAATTAAAAATAGTGTATATATGTATGTATATGTATTGAAGAGATATAAGATTATGTTGTAAATTTGTAATAATTAAGTGTGTTGTATTATAATATTTTATGGGTTTTGTTTGTTAGTTGAAAATTTATTTAATTGTAATTATTATTATTATTATTATTATTATTATTAATATTATTATTATTATTAGTAGTAGTAGTAGTAGTAGTAGTAGTAGTAGTATACTTACCCTAACTATTTTTAATAATATTATTACAACGATTATTATTATTATTATGGTTATTATTATTATAATTACGAATACTATTACCATTACTAGTATTAATATTATTATTATTTTATTTATTATTAATGCTACTTACATTATAAATATAATTAATACTATAATAATAATAACAACAACTATTATTAGTAGTAGTATTATTATTAATTTTAGTTTTATTAGTATTATTATTAATTATCTTTTTATTATTAGTAGTAGTATTATTATTAATTTTGGCTTTATTATTATTATTATTATTATTATTATTATTATTATTATTATTATTATTATTATTATTATTATTAATGTGATGGGTATGTGGTGTGTGGGGTGGGGGTGCGGTAGTGGGGTAGGGAGGGTGGCAAGCAGGTGGCAAGGGGTGGCCGTGGAGAGAATGTGAAATTAAAGTGGGATTTGATAAATAATAGGAAGGACAAATGATTTTTATGGCATTTTACTGTAACAAAAAAATAAAAAAAATGAATTGGAATGTTTGGAAATATTCTCCCAGAACAAGTTTGTTTTGGGAGAACATATCCAAATAAAGTGATAATTTTTTTTGTCAATATAAAATTAAAAAAAATTAGAGATGGGCTTGATCAATGCTTATCACAATAAAAAAAAAAATAGTTTGAGGTATTATTATATTCCCATATTTTCAGGCTAATTAAAAAAAAATGAAGATAAATTGAATCTATCAAAAATAAAAATTAAATAAAAATATTATTAATTGTTGCAAAATAAAAATATAATATAAATAAGATTAGATACACACCTTTCAGAAGACAATTAAACATAATTAATGGGTTGGTTATGTTGCTCCATTTCGTAATAAGTAAATAAATAAATATGCATGAATTGTATCCACGCCTCTTCATATTATTTTTTTTAAAATGTAACAAAGATGTCTATACCTTGTCTTAAAAAAATAAAAATAAATAATCTAGTTATATAATATTTTAATTTTTAATAATAATTAATGAAAAATGTCTGAGAGAATTTATTAAATTCCAATAATAGAAACACTAATTTCAGAAAAGATTATGGATATACGTTTTTGCATGAATGTGTCAGATACGGATGATGAAATATAGCGCATATGTTAACTAATATAACTTGAATAAAAGTAGAAATAATTTATTTTAAAGTTATAAGATATATATTTTATATAAATTACCAACATAATAAATAGTAAATATTTTACAATACTTAATTTCGTTAAAAATTTGTTTTGATTATTTTTTTCCATATATGTATATTATTCTTTATTTAAATGTTTAACATAAACTTATAAAAAAAAAGAATAAATCAAAAGCAAATTCCATGCTTATTAAATAATATATACTGTTTGAAATGTTGATTATATCCACAATTCTTTAAAATAAAAGAAAATATATGAAGAGATGTGAATTCTGTAAAGAATAAAAATCAAAATAAATATATTACAGCTATTCTAAAAATAAATAAGATTAAATATATAATTTTCAAATTACAAGAAGAAGAAGAAGAAGAAGAAGAAGAAGAAGAAGAAGAAATTAGAGGCACATATTTGATCTGTAACTATCAAAATAACTAAATAATTTATTTGGTTAATCATATCACATCCTCTTCAAGATAATTAATTAAATAATACAAGCTTGTAAGTTCTATTTACGCCTCTTTGAATTAATTTTTTTTTCAAAATATAGTAAAAATATCTCTATCACATTTAAAAATAAAAAAGATAAACACTCTTGTTATAACACATTAGAATTATTTTTACTTTAAATTACAATGATAAAACGAGTCCTTTTAAAAAAAATAATTTTTGCATGAATATATCTAACATAATTGTTTAGATATGGTAGAGGTTTTATAAATATATATTACTGTTAAAAAATAATCATTTTATACGTACCATTATAGATGTTATTTTAATGTTTTTTCTACCAAAAATTCATTTTCATTAGTGCAAAATTTTGAATTAATATTTACCTACCAATGTCATATATTCACTGTCTTTTTAAATTTAAAAAAAAAAATAATAAGAGTAACACAAATTTTTTAACTAATATTGAAACTTATAAGAGATGAATTAAATATTTTCTCAACAAAAATTAAAAAGTGTGACCAAATCTACATTTTTCAATAATTAAATTGTGGCTAATATATAAATTGCACCTGTATTTCTATACTTTTCATTTAAAAATCGTTGATACACTCACTCCCATATGCATATTTCACTTGTGCAATAAAACTATTAAAGCGAAATATACAATGCTTACTCATATGTACCAAAATCCATCGGGTTGAGTCTATTTGGTGCAAGAGAATTGGACTCTCGTAGATTTAAACCTAATTGATGATTCAAGTTTATCCAATATTTGATTCAATTTATCAAGATGCTCCGTAAGCTTTTATATTTTATATTTGATTTTATAAGACATTGAATTATTTTTTAAAATAAATTTTAAATTATTAAAAATAAAATGAAATTATGAAATTATAAAACGTTAATTGTAATTATTATTGATAATTCACATATAAAGTATTAACTTTTAGATTCAAATATAAGAGTAAGTTAAATTCATAATAAATTGAAAGACTTGAGCTCTTTTCGTAAATGAATTTCTGATCCATTGAAACCTATTCAAAAAAGTTCCAATCAACAATAGACAAGACGGTGTAGCCCTTTTTGGTGAATTCGAATTTAGGATGCTCGTGCAATCAACTCGAAAACTTGGAAACCACATTGGTAAAATTTTATTGACGTGAAGGCTTTAGAGACTAGATAGTAAAGATACATAAAAATTAGAAGAGTACGGATTCATAAAGGAGAATAGTTTTCCCATTGTTGAGAGAGAGCCCAGTACCCCCCCACCTTTTGCAGTCGTGACTGTTGTCGTAGAAAAAAAAATTTGTTTTCTGTCAAAGAAGTATTCTTAACATGTCCTATAGTATAAAAGTATGCAAGTTGCGTCTAAAACTAAATTAAATGTTGGAAACATACTCTCCCTGCTGTAGATGTGCTATCCATGGGAGAAAGGAAGGGACATCTACCAATTGATTTGATATTTTATTCACGATCATACTATGATCGTTTGGGAAACCAGGCCCTATCCCAAAATCAAGTAATTTTATTTTCTCAATATAATGGGATAAATCTTTAGTGGGGGTAACTAATTTGGTAAGCCACTCTTCTTCTTCTTCTTCTTCCTCTTCCTCTTCTTTTAGTATTTTAATATTTTTTAATTTTTTTCCTCCCCTCTTTATGGGAATGATTGAGTCAATTCAAAAAAAGTGTTGACTTAGCTTATTGAGTTGGAAGGAGTGGTGGTGGCACCAGGCGAGTTGAGGAAGGTAGCACCAATGACGATGACCATGGGGAATAAAGGAGTGGCAAATAAAAAGCATTCTTTCTAGGTGCGGGAGTCTGGAATTAACATCAGCTTATAGCGTCACATTGGGCTCTTAGGTTTTTAGTCTTTTGCCCTTAAGCTAAAGCCAAGCCTTTCTTTTTTAGAGGTCAGGAATCTCTTGCTTGACCGATTTGAGGAAAATTCTTTGAAAAATAGAAGCCTTCTTTTTCTTCCAATTGTACTTGTGTGGACCACCATTTCTTTATATAGTTGATGAAATAGAAGAGTTTCAACCTATTTTTCTTTTATTTTTTTATTAAATGACCTTAGATTCAGTGGTATGCCACATAAGTCTCGCACATAAGGTGTAAGGTCAATTGCTCGAATTTAGTAAACTCTTAAAGTGCATATGTATTTATAAAAGCCTACTTAAATATTTTTGATATTATATCATTAATATGCATAATATTAAAAAAATACCAGATCCTTTATTTGATAAAGATTTCATGCCAAGTAGTGCAATTTGTCTGATCATTATCTTATTAGATTGCAAGATGCCATGGGATTGATTGGAACACCTCAACTTTATATTTCATTACAATTAATTTGCTGACAAAATGAATGTTAGAATGTAACTTAAATTAATTATTCAAATTTGAAATTGAATTTGATTTTCTAAAATATAAATTAAAAAATAAATTTGATTGTTAATATACTATTTTACTCATAGCTTCTTTGATTTGCCCTAAAATTAATGTCTTTTACAAGAAAATTTTATCATCAATGATGTGATTAACTAAAATTAGTTATTAAAGATAAGAAACAAAATTCAAAAAAATCTTATCAAACTAAAAAAATTAAATGTTTGGGGAAATTTCCATATATTATTATTATTATTATTATTGAAGAAAACACCACAAAACATTATTGTTGATACAACGCAATAGCGTTACAAATTACATCAGATGCTAATACCTTATTTAAATGTAAAGGTAAAGCACTCTTAGCAAGGAATGAACACAATTATTAAAAGTACGCCTAACATGAGAAAATAAGGAAAAGTTTGTATATTGTAGGAGATCCCATGCATATGAAATTATTGGGCTAATAATAAAATAGTTATAAGCTCGATCTCGAAGTGCGTGAATCACCGCCAAGCAATCACCTTTTAATTCAACATTCGGCTAGCTGAGATTTAGGCAAAGTTGGCAGGCCTCATTGGTAGCCAAAGCTCCCACTACCTCAGCTGAAAGAATAATATGTATAACCTTTGAAACCCAAGCCACACAATGGCCGCAATCATCCCTTGCAACTGATCAAATATCAAGTGCTTGACGATTAGAGAACAAAGCAGCATCGAAATTCACATTTATCCTCTCAAATGAATGTGCTATTATAGGAAACATCAAAATAAGATAAAATCACCAAAATTACAAAATTTGGTACTATCATTTGGAATATCAAATAGAAAGTTCAACTTTGAAGGAGATAACACAATTCTTTTGTCAAAAACATAAAACCTCATAGAAATCAGAATTAGATTCAATAAAAGTGAAATTGAGTAAAAATAGCTTGACTAAGTGAAGATATGAAAGTTTATCAATTTTCATTAAGTTATCCCATTACAAACTACAACCCTAGTCAATTGCAGCATATCTTGGTAGAGAATCAAATTTGATAGCCCTACCATAATTCAGATTTCGAATAGATACTTTCTCATTAAAGCATGTTAGTGCTTCAAAAAGTGAAATTTTAAGGAGGATGGAAGCTTACTGAAATTCCAATCCTTGATTTCTTTAGGATGAACAGGAACAAGGGAATTAGGGCTAGAAACATTTTCTTTAGAACTAATGGATCTTTCAAGACTACCCATGGGAGTGTTCTTATTACCCAATTTTTCACTGCTAAGATGGACTAATTTGTCTGAAGAAGATGACTGATCCTCATTAGTATTGGAGTCCTTGTACCATTTTTATAACACTGGAGCTTTAGAAATCTGAATAGGAATGGGTTCAAAATGAGATGATGAGTGTTTTTTTCTTAGAGGAAGAAGCTCTTGCGTTTGATTTTGTTGAGCGCTTAGGCATGGTGATTTTTCATTAAAGAGGATAGGGGAAATGAAGAGTATTTCTTTAAACAGAAAAAGAAAGGTTTTCTCATTTCTGTGAATGGAAGAAGAATTGGCAATTTTAAGAAAAATGAGATTTTTGAAAATGAGAAAAAATAAAAAAAAATTAAGTGGCTGATTTGATGCATGCAAAAATAAATATTGAAAAATGGAAGAGATGCAGTTAATTTTGGTGCATAATAACCGCCATATTTAAATATGTTAACTAATCTCACCAAAATTAGATTTTGATTTATTTCCTAATTTATCTCTAATTTTGTTTCTTCTAAAGCTTTGGTAAAAATATCTACAAGCTGATTTTCAGTGGAAACAAAATTAATTAATATATCGCCTTTATTCAAATGATCATGCAAGAAATGATGTTTAAACTCGATATGTTTTGTGCGTGAATGAAGAACTAGATTTTAGAGATGCTAATAGCATTGAAAATATCACATAAAATGGGCACACAAGGCACACTAATACCAAAATCATGCAAGATACTTTTCATCTATAATACTTGGGTGCAGCAATTGTCCAAGGCCATGTATTTTGCCTTGGTTGTGGATAAAGAAACTACGCTTTACTTTTTACTACACCATAAAACCATGCAATTTTCCAGTAGTTGGCAACCACCACTGGTACTTTTCCTATCTATCTTGCAACCAGCATAATATGCACTAGAATAGCTTTGAAATTAAAAAATTTAGAATGTGGATACCATAAGCCATAGTTAGATGTTCCCTTAAGATATCTCAACATTCTTTTAACAATATTTAAATGGGATTCCTTTGGATCAAATTGGAATGTAGTACATAAGCATGTTGAGAACATAACATTTGGAAGGTTAGCCATTAAATAAAATAAACTACCAATCATACTTTTGTAGACTTTCTTGTCTACATTCTTACCATCCTCATCAAGTTCCGGTCTAGTATTTGTACTCATGGGAGTAGTTACAAAGTTGCATTCACTTATTCCAAACTTCTTTAGAAGCTCTATTGTATACTTTTATTGCAAAATGAATGTCCTTTTTTGAGTTTGTTTTACTTGAAGTCCCAAGAAGAAATTGAGCTCTCCCATTAAACTCATTTCAAATTCTTGTTTCATTTTCTTGGCAAACTCTTGACAAAGTAGATTTTTAGTAGCACAAAAAATAATGTCATCAATATAGATTTGAACAATAAGAGATCCATTTTCTTGGTGCTTAGTGAACAAAGTGGTATCTAAGATTCCAATAGAAAAATCATTAAGATTCCAATAGAAAAACCATTATTTATAAGAAAATTACTCAATTGATCATACCAAGTCCTTGGAGCTTGTTTTAGTCCATATAAAGCGTTTTGTCAATTTAAAAACATGATGAGAAAAGTTTTAATTTTCGAAACCAAGAGGCTACTCAACATTAACTTCTTCTTTTATGAATTTGTTTAGAAAAGCACTTTTCATGTTCATTTGATAGAGCATAAACTTTTTATGAGATGCAAAGGCAGGAAGCATTCTAAAAGATTCTAACCTTGCAACCGGATCAAACGTTTCATCATAGTCAATGCCCTTATGTGAACACTAACTCAGATTAGCTCTAATGTGTTATTAGGGATCAATTTCTTCTTATTTAGCTAATGGAAAATAGGGGAATCAACAGGAGGAACAGGAGGACAAAAGAAAAATAAAAGGGGGAGAAACTAAAGAAATTTGTTGAGGTGGGCCGTTGATTTAATTGAGAAATAGTTAATTTTCTACAACTTTGTGTGTCATAAACATGAATACTCCTCCATCTTCTCAATTATGACGGAAATTGTATTCAATTTTCTTCTTTTGTACTATAAATTACTTTTAAAGTTGTCATGATCGAATTGAATAATATAAAATAAACAAGGCTATGACTATAGACTGAGCAACCCAAAATTTTTTGTCATAGCAACTGCAGTTGATTTCAAAAGAAAACATTTCTCAAATTGTTTACCATTTAACTCAGGGACAGTTGAATTTTCATGAACAATGATTGAATTTCTTTTCCATGCGTTCACAAGATAATTTTGAAAAGAGTTGTTTTATGCACTTTGTTTTGACTCAAATTTTATAACTTAGGAGATATTACTATTAAAATTAATTACAAAGGCAAATGACAAACTTTCAAGAATTGCTTCTCCATATTTTTTTAAAGTTTGATTTCTGATAAATTTGAATGAATGATTGTTATGTACTTGTGGTTGCTAGTTTTGATTTGGGAAATGAAATGCAATTGCCGCCTTCGAAAATTTGACTTCTCTTGAGACAAAACAGTTGATAATATGAGAAATATTGGCTCCAAGTTTATAGTTTAAATGAGGAAAAAAGGACAATTATCAAATCATTGTCTTTGTGAGTGAAGCAAGCATATTCTCAATTGTTTATATGATTTAAATAGAGTTTGAAGTTTTGGGTTTTTGTGTGATGAAGTGAAGGTGGAACAAAGTGGAAAGGCAAGAAGGCCCTTAAGATGCTCAAGCTTTTACCTGATTTAGGTCTATTTAGACCTAAATCCAAGAAAACCAAAATTAAAATCCTATAGTTTACCCTATCCAACTTGACTCAATTAATACCCATTGTGTCTGGGGATGGGGTCCACTTTTAAGACACTTTTTGCGGAATTTGGTCTGGGTCTAGGTCTGGGACTTAACATCCTTTTTTTTTTTAAATAAAGCTAAGTTCCATTTATCATATTTTAGTTTTAAAGTTTTTATATTATTCATTAAGCATTTATATTACCAATCAATTAGATGCTTAATGCGAAGATAAACTAAAACAAATCTATGATTGCAAAAGGACAGTAAGTAATATCAACATCTCTTTTATCTTTTAGTATATAATTAGTGTCCAAATAAATATATGTACGCTATTTGACTAGGATTTTTAATAAACAAAATTGGAGAAGAATCAACTTAAGAAATATAGAGCACAAGATGCATCAGATCAAAGTAAAAGCAACCCATTCCAAAATTTTACAAAAAGGAAAAAGAAAGAAAGAGACGACCAACAAAATGCAAGGCAACAAATGCGATGGAATTGAGGACACAACAATGCTCCAAGTTCAAAAGACATAGAAACACTAAGCTATGAAAATTAGAACATACTAATTTGTAAGATATTATCAGAAACTTCTAAAGTATCGCATTGGAAAATAATCTTACAAATTGAATGCTTATGTTCAAAAATCAATCCTAACTAATACAATCTAAAAATAAAATTATCTTAAACAATAACAAAAACTTTCAAATAATAAATCAAACTTAAATAAAAATTAAGGAACATCTTAGATGTCGTGTTCCCAACCCCCAAAATTGATCGTCCTCTTTGTTCTCAACTAAGTCCTTAGGAAAAATGGTTATAAAACAGTATATATGAGCATAATTAAATTGCCCAGTAAATAATTAAAAAGACTTAAAAATCTTCATTACCTCTTTTTTCTGTATTGAAAGACTTAAAAATTGGCAAAAATACTTCAAATTAGCTCCAATATCATCAGGAACTAGCTTTTCCAGCAGAGGGAAAAGCGGGGGGCATGCATGAGAAAGGAGAAATAGGGAACGAAGAAATTAAGCAACAGCAGAAGAAGATTGTTGATAAGGTGATGAGCTTTTTAATTTGATTGAAGTTTTGCTTTTGATATAAAGTATGTCTAATAAGCATTTATACTCATGACTGATAAAACAAATATTGCTTACATAGTCATGCTACCACTAGCGATGAGAAAATTGCTAAATTCATTTTCGCATGTTAATGTAGAATTGGATAACACACTTGGACGGAAACTCATAGCCAATTTGGTTTTATTTCAGCAGCCATCTTCAATTTTTATGCATTTTCAAAAGTTGAAAAATTAGTTATGAATTGGAAATAAAAATGGAAATGCATTTGGATAAAATATTGGAAAGTAGGTTGCTTTATGTTTAAAAAAAATTATTTTTTAAAAATATGTGTATATTTATTAATTTTAAAATGACAATGGATGCTTTATGTCAAATCAAATTTGAATTTGATTGATGTGATGGTAGGATGATAAGGTATGTTTAGAAAGAGTATGAAAATGAAAAAAGAAATATTTTGAATAAAAATGAATAGAAAGTGATGATTTTTAATTTTTATTTTGTAATGGAAATGAAATGGGAGTTGGAAATAAATACACATGGGCCCTCAGCCTATAACGGCCCTATTGGTTTCATTTTCATGGCTCATTTTCATTATCACGTGGATATAAAAAATGAAAATTATCATTTTCTCCTTATATTCACTCAGAGTATTCCTATTTTTATTTTCAAATTCTTTCTATTACCTTTTATTCTATTATCATATCAATCAAATTCAAATTTGATTTGACATACAGTACTTACTATTATTTTAAAATTAATAACATATACGTATATTATTAAAAAATAAAAATTTTTATCATAAAAAAATATAAATCAATTATCTTTTCAACTCTATATCTACTCTAATCATTATTTTTCAATAATTCATCTAAACACATTTCAATTTTCGTTTCAAAATTAAAACTACCTTTTTAACTTTTAAAAACGGGTGAAAGTAAAAATGGGTCTTGGAAATAAAACCAAAGGGGCCGTTCGGGTTTGCTAGACTTCTGCATGGACTTACTTCCTGAGCATTTTGGAAATGATGAAATGGTATTGACATTAGATAATATATAAATAGTATAATAATCAAAATAATAACTCTGGCTAATATTGTGCCTGTGTATGGGGAATGGAAAAAAGCATTAATGGCAAATATTGTGCTTGCGTGCATTAGAGTAACAAGATGTACTAAGAAAGGATTCATAAGATCTAATTCAAAAATAAAAAGAAGGAAAAGACGTAGTGGAGAAGGTATTATAAGATCTTATTGAAAATTAGAAAGCATAGAAGATGTTAAGAATGGTATCATAATATCTAATCGAAAAATATAAAGAATAGAAAATGCACTAAGGAAAGATATCATGTATCTAATAGAAAAATAAAAAAGTAAAAGATGCACCAACGAAAGGTATCATAATATTTAATTGAAAAATAAAAAGAGTATATAGAAAATCCTAAGAAAGGTATTATAAGATCTTATTGAAAAAAAAAATAGAATAGAAGATGCACTAAGAAATGTATCATAAGTTTTAATTGAAAAGGAAACAAAGTTACCAGTTCAAAAAGAATCCTTAAGGACATTGAGATCAAAATTTTATAATAAAATAAAGAAAAATAATACAAGAATGTACTGTAAAGTAAGTTCGGAAAAAAAGAAAAAAAAAAGAAAAAAAATATGATTTATAGAATGATAAGAATTTAGAAATGAGCTAGATATGACAGTGATTGGGAGAATGTGTCAAATTTTGTATGATAAATTTTATGATAAGACTATTCAGAAAAATATAGATACTTTTGTATATATTTTAGAATAAAAGCCTAAAACATCAATGTGCATGTGATCTGACAATCTAGGTGCATAATTATTTTGGTTACGAACTGAACAAATGAGTATTAATAATTCCAATAGTACCTTTGAAATTCATATTGGATTGTGTTAA
>JACGDI010001948.1:177997-206858 GCA_014898725.1 Jacaranda copaia
AAATAGCAAGTGGGGTCAACTGACCCCACATGTTCATGTGTAAATCTGCCACTGACTTGATGGGTCATATCCCTTGAATTATGGCCCAAGTAAGACCCCATCATCCAATGAAAAATGATGCCTATCAGTACCTCATACCTTAGGCATTTCATATATGTAACCATTACTATTAGACTTGAATTTCTCCCAGTTATACATGATTTTCTTCAAATAGCGACTTCTCGTTGAAGGATTATCATTAGAAAATGCCACCAACCCCTACCTTGTTTTCATTATTTTAGGACCTAAAATCAAATTGACTTGACGGAATCTTAATAATGCAACCCATAAGTTAAGAAAATATTACCCAAACTCAATATAATGAAAAATGTTATGCCATCAATATGCGTTAATTATAAACCTAAAAACTAAGAAATATTATGAAGACAAACCATGTCTATGAAACTTATGTTTATCTCGTTATGACTAAGATTGTTTTAGAATGTTCCTTTTTTTTCTTCATATAATGATAAAAGAAATTATATATTTCCTTCCTATGGAATTTGATAAAAACATTACATCTAAAAATTAAATTCTTAAACTCACCAACTTCTTATTCTATATCAACTTGGTAAAAGAAAAGAACAAACAATTGGTCCAACAATCTAGCTAGGTGCATTATTTTGATTGCAATCATAAAATGATTATTATCATCTTTCATACTTATAGGCAGGTTGTAGTACCTCGTCCGAGAGGTTCCTGCTTTAGGTTTAGGTGCTATTCCAATCTATTCCACAAATATTTAAATCTAAAATGTACATCCAAAATTCAATTTCAATTCATAAAGTTGCATAACAATCCAAAATTTAACAACTTAAGTGAGATCAGCTTAATACTGACCCAAAAGATCATTTCAGAGTGTGGAAGTAATATAATTTCAAACTCCAAGTAAACTCTTCAAGGAGTACGACATATATTCTCATTCTAAAGTTTCATAAATAACAAGATATCTTAACTTAAAGTAACGCCATAAACCAACATTATATACATGCTAAAAGTCTTTCAGCTGAGTTTAGTCTTATCCATAGTCTCAACCCCTATAGTCTAGATCAGATGATATCCAAATACCTATCTTAAAATAATTCTTCCGGGTAAGCCATCAGCTGTCACTTTTCACTTATTCATACTTGTCTGAGAACATTTAAGAAATAAAAGGAAGGATGAGTCATAAAGACTCAGTGAGGAACAATGTAAAGTAATGTATCATTTTTCAAGAATTAGAGATTCAACAACAGTAATCACTGGCAGTTTAGCATAAGAAGAACAAGGTTATGCCTAGAATAGAACAATAAAAAGGGTCAAGCTATTAGCAAATGCTAAGTCAAAAGCTGTGACCGTCGGCTCAACGGTCTAATCAACTTAACCAATTTATACCGGGAGGTATCGCTAGAGACCAACTCAATCTATCCTACTTGAGAGGTTTAGGAACATCTCAACCGATCACAGTCAGGAGGAATTGATATTGACCAACTCAACTATTTTACTACGGGAGGTTTTTCTATCGGTTTATTTGCTTGGGACATTAGCCCGATCTAGACTGAAAAATCACTCCAGCCTTATTACTCCTTGAGTGGAATACAATTTAAGAATAACAAACTCAATCACATATGCAAGTCAATAAATCATTTACAACATGTATATCAGAGTATCCTTATGCCTCCATAACAATGTAGTAACAGTTCAGTTTAGTATAGTAAACAATCAGTTTAGTAGCTTGAGCAAGATAGCTCAATAATAATAGTAACTGAAGCATAACAACTTGGCATTAACAGTAGCTCAAACATAACAGCTTGGCAAGGCACTCAACCGAACAATTCTTATGTACACATGTCTTTCAGTTCAATCAATCAATCAATTGCTAACAGGGTAGAACAATGAACTTCACAGTACGATTTCAATTAAGCCATTAGGCAAACAATGATAGACAGAATTAGTTAAGGAAGCCGGCACAGCTAAACAACAATACAGGATACAGTTTAATCGATGCGATAACACATGAGACACTGAAATGTTCACAGCGCTAGAATTGAAACAATCAATTATTTCAAAACAGTTTAATACACAATCAACAACAATACGATTCACAAGTTCAATGATTAGTACTATTCATGGATCGATAATGAAGTTAATAGAACCTCACAGGGTTAAGAAAGCAACAATAAACAATAACGATAGTCAAGGCAATAGAACCTCACAAAGTTTAGAAAGCAATAATAAACAGTAATCAGATTAGATGTTAAGCAATAGAACTTCACAGGGTTTAGCAGTTAACCAATAACAGTAACGATAGCAAAGTTAAGTATCAAAATAAGAGAACCTCACACGGTTCAATCACAATAGTATTGCCTTACTGAAGAAAATTTACCAAATCAGTAGATCCTCGCAAGGATCAACAATAAATAAATAATTGTAATCAAAATAATAACCCCAAGCAGGAGACCCTCACCTTAATTTCCATAGAAGAATGCTATCCTCACCTTACTGTTTGTCAGATCCTAGCTCCTTATCACCTAATCAATAAATGGATTTACTGTCAAAATCCTCATTTTGACCTTACAACTTAATCAAATGGATAGCATTCTACTATCGATCGTTTTACCATTAATACTGTATTTTAGGGTTTAGCTTGAATATTATCAAGGGCGACATACCAAATGTGCCATTAATACTAAAATATTTATGGGAATCATATTTGTTCTGGTAAAAGAATACAATCAAATCCTTAACTTATACAATAACTTTGCAATGTTACAAAAAATCGATTATAATAAGCCAACTATCTTTAATAAATCTAATTGTTGTCACTTACACTGTGATTACATAAAATTAGGGTTTTAATCCCTTAATAAATCCAATTCACTCAAATTTATCACCTGATAATACAAATTCAAGTTCACTAAACTTATAACGGTACATGCATGACCTAAATCTTGGTTATGTATCATCTCAATTAACCCAATTATCACCATTTAGGTTCCAAATTCATAAAATAAGGGTTTCTCCACCTAATTAACCTAATTAATCAAGATTATTATGTGATATGACAAATCCAAGTTCTTTAACTTATGTAATCATATGCATGTCTTAGTGTTTTCGATCAAATCGTGTGTATTTTTTCATTTGTACAATGCATTGTAAGGTTTGGAGGCATATATATATGCACGCATACAACTTTGACACAAATTTCTCATTTTTACCCAATATCTTTTTATTGAAGCTCCAAATGCATGATCAGCTTGCGTGCATGTAATCACCGCGATGAGACAAGCAAACTGTTTTGTTGTTGTCACCCATCGCCGCTAGAGTTGGTCAATCCCACTACCAAAAGAAGTGTTTAAGCTCAAGGAACCAAACCCCTCAACCAATTTTTCCAATTGCCATTGAATTGAAGCTCAATTGGTTGGAAAATACTACTGCTCAACCGCGCGCCACTATGCTAATTTTCTCCAATTTCGCTAGCTCCAGTAGTTGTTTTCTAAAATTGAAGGCTCCTCCACCATTCTTGAGTTAAACCCATCAAAGCCCAGTACTTGGCCATGAGTTTCTATCACCGAAAACCTGTAGCTCATCACCTCCAAAGCTCTTCACCGTTGAGCTCGATTTCCTAATGAATTGCTGGGTGGTTTTGCAAGAAAAAGGTATGGTTGAGGTCCTGGGAGTGAGGGAAAGAGTTTGGTAGGGTTGACTTTTCGTTTCGATTGTCGTTGGTGGAGTTTGTTGGAGAGAGAGAGAGAGAGAGAGAGAGAGAGAGAGAGAGAGAGAGAGAGAGAGAGAGAGAGAGAGAGAGAGAGAGAGAGGAGAATATGGAAATGGAGGGTGAAATTGAAAATTTCATGTTTATAGAATTGATCTTTTCTTAATTACAAATTGACCCCCAAAAATTTTGGTCAGATTTCAATTACAGCCAAAAGTTCTAATTAAATTCAATTGGACCCCAAGTTGTTGGTCTTCCATATTAGCTTCTCAAATTCTAAAGAATGACCAAATTAAGTCTTTGCTAATTGCACATCAACCCATAAAACTTTCAAAAATTAAATAAAACTTAATAAAAACTTATAAAAATATTATTAAATAAATAAAACCAATAATATGATTTCTAGGGCTGTTACACAAGTGCACTTCTAAAAGTGCCATTAGAATTTGCATCCTTTTATTTAGGTTGAATTAATTTGACTCATAACTCAATAAATCATATTTGCCAAATTATACTGAAATTGAAGGATCCAAGTTAGGCCCCTTTATCTAAGCCACTTGCCATATGATTTCTATAAATACCCCTACTTAAAATATTTGAGTTTTTATAAATAAGAAATTATTGCTATTTATCTTATATTCACATCGCAACAATTATGCCCACCAACTCAAAATATTTAATTTTTTATAGATAAGCAATCATTACTATTTGTCTTATATTCACATTGCAACAATTATGCCTACTCTTCGCTAAATATTAGTTTGAGAGTTAATTTGGAGAATTTTGGCTTGGCAATTCCTCAATAACCATAACTGTTTTTGTGGTTTTAGAAGCTTGTTTGATCCAAACAATGGAGTAATAATGACCTAAAACTCAACTAAGAGAATATTTTTTGAACTCATTTTTGCAATCGGCGCCGAACGTTATGCTTCCAATGTGCATGAATTATAATTCGAAAAGCCAAGAAATAAGTATGCAGACAAGCAATTAATGCATGTGAAACATGTGTTCTACCTCATTATGATTAAAATTGTTTTAGGAATCTTTCTTTATGCAGCAACAAGAGGCACTATATCTATCTCCTTCCTATGAACTTTGATTTAAAAAAAAATCACATCTTAAAACTTCTTAAAAGTCATGAACTTCTTATTCTATTGTTTACCAACTTGGTAATAAAACAATAGCGAATTAATAATTATGCTTTTGTAAGATGCCTCGCTGCTTCTTTTATATAAATGATAGCCCTTTAGCCATCCTATGATCACTTGCAATTATTTCTTTCTTTTACTCTCTCTTTGTTTTTGGTTTTGCGTGCAGATATTATCACAACTTTGAAGCAATTGAGCAAAGGTAACTATGTGTCATCCATCAAAATTTCTAAAGGATAATTTTGGAATATTGATAAAATTTGTATCCAAACTAAATTTTTTATGTTGAATTCTCCAATTTATCCTTCAAACTATATTGTCACTTTTTGTTGTTGTAATAATTAAAAGAATAAATTATGTAAACGAACAAAAATAACTTCTATTTTAGACACAATACAGTCTTTATTTTTATAATAATATAGATAAAATTTTTATTGGCCAACTGATGTAATATACTACTAGTACTACTACAAGAATAACTGAATAGAATTCAATCCCTTATTCCTTAATTTGCAATTTAAATTGAAATTTCAATTTTACTCATCAACGTACCCAATAATAAATATAGATTTAATTAATTAACTAAAATAAAATTTTTAATTTTCTATATAACAATTTTTGCTCTTATCATAATCATCTATTTTTTATATGCAATGTGTATTAGTTCATATAATAAAAAAATTATGCAATTGTGCTGTTTGAGTTTAGAAAAAATATCATTCTTTTTTCTCTTTGTATCATAACTATTCATGTTTTTATATGTCATCTATTAATATCTATACTATTTAAAAACATAGGGTTTTTAATAACTATTTTGATATATTTAGTAATAAGATGATAAAATCAATTATATTTTATAAAACAAAGACAATATAGTTTTATTTTCTTCTCTTCAATTTTACTTCTTTTTCCCTCAATTATTTCACCTTATCATAAATTTCCTTTTATTTATCCCCAAAACTTAAAAATACATTAACATTTACATTATTTGAAACATTATATTGATTTATCTTATACTTAAAAAATTTAATAAAAAATGTGAAATATAACTAAAACTAGTAGCACTTGAATAATAAAATTTTATACATAAAAAAATGAAAAAAAATTAGTTTTGGTTCTATTAAATTGAATCGAATAGAACTGAACCAAATCGATTTTTTTAATTTTCGGTTAAGTGAGTAAAAAAATCAAATCGAACCAAACTGAACCTAGTTCGATAGTTTAGTTCAATTTTTTTTTATTTTCGATCAGTTTTAGTTTTAGTTTTTTTTTAACACCCCTAACCTAATGTAAGTTAATTTCATAAATGAAATACAAAGATACTATATAATTACTTTAAAAAAATATGCTTAGCATTTTAAAAATTTCAAATGTCATGAAAATTATAACTGTAACTTCTACATTATTAAGAAGCCATCCAAAAAAGCTTTATATTTTACATAAATTATTTGATTATTTATTATATCAAAATATGTATATATATAGATATATATAATTTAAAAGCGTATTAAGCAAAATGATCTATTCCATTTCTATTTTCTTAATTCTTTCATTTATTTTTTAAAATTTTATCAATTTAAAAGTTTTGTATAATTTACAAATTTAGAGTTAGTAATTTTTTATATTCTACAACTTATTTAATTACAAATTATCTTCAAATATAATATCTTAATTAAAATATTCACATTATTTTATTTTAGTTACTAATAATTTTTTTTCTTTGAATATTAAAAATAATTATATTTTATTTTTCAATTATATAAAGTAAAGTAAATATTGTTATAAAATATTTTATGTTAATATTAAAATTATTTTCGATGCATTGCACTGAGCATATGCTAGTTTTTATTTTGAGTACAAATAGTTTAGCACTACATAATTGTGGAAATGAAAACGTGGTTGTGTGTTTTATATATAGTCATAGAGAATATTTCTATCTTTTGGATTGAAAAAGAAACAAGACTTTTTCACAAAGAATAAATCCATCCTCAAATATTTTCTTATGAATTTTGGATTTACTTTTATAAGAATTGAAAATCTTCAAAGCCATGTCCAAATAAGCGTTCATGGGAAAATACATCTCATAACAGTAAGCTTGTGAGATTTATCTCTCGAGCAAGCACTACAATAGCTTTTATGTTTTTAAATGTAAACTTTTATTCTGCATTAGTTGCCCTTCACATATACTATAAAAATATATAACATTAGTTACAAAAAATTTATTAATAATATATAATTACCGCAAATTATTTTAATTAAGTGACAATGATGTTCATTTTATCACTAACAATACTTTTTAAACGAAATAATATTTATCTTTTTCATAATATGCTTTCATAGAAATAAAAATTAGTGTTTTAAATTGTTATTAATGATAATTGGTAACATATATATAATGATAATAAAGATTGTCACTATGACTTGTGAAAAAATTTCATCATTGCTCAGTAATGTAAATATGTCTCTATTTATCTATCATGATAATTTAAGCATTTTTTTTGTTATTATCAAGCTTACGATAATTATTATTGTGATAAAATAAAATATTTTGTAACTTAATATATTCAATTGGTAATGGCTTCAAATTGTTATTAACTTTTTTTTTTCTTATAGTGATCGATATAATATGTTTTCTAATTTATTTAATACAAATAATTTCACTAGCTAGTGAGCCTGAACATAATGAACTCCTTTTATGACCATCTCAACATATAATCACAACCTTACTATATCCTTTAGGAATGTGGATTTCATTATTTAATGTCAAGGTACTAATTGAAGAAAAATTCCCATTAGTATAACTTAACAATCTGCCTCGAAAAAAATAATCTCCTTGAATATTTTAAAAGGAAGTCTTTTATATAACTATAGATTCCACTACTTAGGATCATAACTGCCCACTAAGCCACTAATTATTTGAATACAACTAAATCAATAAAATGAAACACATGTAACCTCATGTTCCTTCATTTTCGCTTGTATATTAAATCACTAGAATTAAAGTAAATCTGAGTGCGGTTTGACTTTTTCTCTGAGTGTAGATTAGCTCTTCTTCTAAGTGTAGCGTGGCTCTTCTGAGTGTAGT
Organism: Jacaranda copaia; assembly: GCA_014898725.1. Lineage (NCBI taxonomy): Eukaryota > Viridiplantae > Streptophyta > Magnoliopsida > Lamiales > Bignoniaceae > Jacaranda > Jacaranda copaia. The sequence continues at coordinate 185,964 of JACGDI010001948.1, forward strand.
TTGATCAACTAGTCCAATTCGGCTTAAAGAGACATTTAGGCCCAACTTTAGCTATAGCAGCCTCAATGTATGCCTTTAGCTTGAGCTATTATATCCATATCTTATCTCTCCCCTCAATTTTAGTTCAAAGTGTTTTGAACTATAACTGAGTCAAAGTTAAAGGTAGATTAGGCTTGCTAATTGCTGAGATGGAAAGGAAAACTTCAATTTTGCCAAAATGAGTTGCCCTACTACATTGATCTTGTTGCCATAATTGATAGCTACTCCATTGATCTTGTTTCCATAACTATCGAGATGAGTGGCCATGCAACATTGATTTTGTTTCTTTAATCACCGGGAAGAGCTACCATGCAATGTTGAGTTTAATTCCATAATTGCCAATACGTGTTGCCATATAAAGCTATGCAACCTTGGATTTTAATTCCATAACTATTGAGACATAAAGCCATGCAACCTTGGATATCTACGGAGACATCTTGTCATGCAAAGTTGACTTTATTTCCATAATTGCCTACATGGCGAGACGGTATAAAATTCTAATTGTTGAGATAGTGAGATAGAATTTGTTCAATTGAGTCTGCTATCCTATTGCTAAGGTAGTAAGACAAGATGAGAATCCAATTGTTGAGATATTTGGCGCCCGAATTTTCCTAAGAATTCAACATGAGGTTTTTTTTTAATAAGAAAAAATTGACTTCACTTTGGCATTCGCCCCTTTTTTCTCTTGGACAGTCATCCTTTGTTAGCTCATTCGAGCTTTGGCATTTGCCCCTTTTTTTCTTGGACATTTGTCCTTCGTTAGTCATCCAAACTAATTTCAGTTGGACATTCGTCCTTTACTAGTCAACTCATCTGTGCTAATTTTGCTTTGGCATTCACTCTTTTTTTTTTTAGCTCATCCGAGCTGATTATACTTAGACATTCGCCCTTTACAAGTTGGCTCATTCAAACTGATTTCATCTGGACATTCATTCTTTGCTCATCTGTACTGATTTTACTTAGAGATTCATCCATAGCTCATCTAAGCTGATTTGACTTGGACATTCGTCCTTTGCAAGTTAGCTCATCTGAGCTGATTTCGTCGGGACATTCATCTTTTTTCACTTGGATGTCCGTTCTTTGCAAGTTAGTCATCCAAGCTGATTTTACTTGGACATTTTTCCTTAGTTCATCCGAGTTGATTTTTCCTTGGAGATTCATCCTTTGAAAGTTAGCTCGTTCGAGCTAATTTTAACTTGGACATTTGTCCTTTTTGCAAGTTAGATCATTTGAGCTTATTTTCACTCAGACATTCATTTTTTTTCCACTTGGACATTCGTCCTTTGCTAGTTTATCCAAGCTGATTTTGCTTTGGCATTCGCCACTTTTTTTGCTGGAACATTCATCCTTTGCTAGCTCATCCAAGCTAATTTTGCTTTAGCATTCACCTTTTTTTACTTGGACATTCATCTTCTGTTAGTTTATCCAAGCTAATTTCAGTTGGACATTCATCCTTCACTAGTTAGCTCATCTAAGCTGATTTTGCTTTAGCATTCACCCTTCTGTAAGTAATTTTCTTTTGGACATTTGTTTTTTCATAATCTAGCTCATCTAAGCTGATTGCATCGAGAACATTTGTTCTTTTTTGGGATAGCTCATTCGATCTGAACAGTTGCATACGATGTGAAGACACTTTGTATTTGAAAGCAACTTATAGGATCAAATAAGGCAAGATAATATTCAACAAAGCTGATCATGCAAAACAAAGTAGAAAACAAAAACTAGAAATGTAAATTTCAACCAAACAAAACAAAATGAGATTACATGTAAAAACACTTGAGGTTCTGCACATTCTATAGCTGAGCTATTTTCTTTTCTTTTCTCCCAACTATCTTTCTTTTGCTTCGCAATCCACTTCCTCGTGGATATATGTTTTACCCATTGCAAGAGTTCATTGTAATTATTAGTAGGTCTTTTACTCAAAGATCTGAAGTCAAAGCCCTTGGGTGAAGGCACTGCTCAACAACTCAAAAGTAGCTAATGGGACCTTTGATGCAGCTGTCGTGAACTGCCTAACAAAATTTCTGAGTCTCATTCTCTCCTTGTCAAAATGAAAGCAAGCTCTATGAACTGCGCCTATATTCTTTGTTACTGGTGAACTGATGCAAGAACTTTCTAGAAAAATCCTCAAAGGTATGAATGGACCACAAAGGTAACTGCCCAAACCATCTCTGGGTGGCTCATCCCAAAGTAATCAGGAAGGTACGACACTTTACACCATCTGAGAATTGATATAACAAAGCTAAATTTTCAAACTCACATAGATGATCAGCACGGTCGATTGTACTAGTGTATCTGGGCATGGAAAAAGACTTGTGATTTTTTGGGAAGGGGTTTGCAGGATAGCTTCTACGAACGGAGAGGCCTTGACATCCTCCCCAACCTTTCCTCCCATATTTCTCTTTATTTCCCTTGATTCTCTCCTCATGTCCTCCATCTCTTAAATCAAATCTAGTTGGGGCTTCTACTTCTTCTTACTGCGACTACATCGCACTGACACCTAATTTTTTGCGACCACCTCAGTGTCATCTGCTATTTGAGTATGCACTTTCTTCTTTATCTCCTTGAGCACACCTTGATCACCTCCTAACTTAGCTCTTTCATCTAGTAATCTGCTTATAAGTGCCACCATTGGTTCTTGGTTTCCCATCATGAACAACCTAGGATTATTAGGAATTGGTGGCCCAGCTACCACTGTACCCTATGCAACCGCTCCAAAAGCAAGTGCTTCCATATGGCCTTGAGTAGGAGTTTTGCTCATAGGTATAAGTGCCACTAGCATGATTGTCAACCTTATCAAAGGTGTTGGATTAGCCAACATAGAGGCAAAAAGGAAAGGCACTGGGGCAAGAGGTGACAGGATATTGGGTGCGATTCTAGATAGGTAAGGAATGACCACAGGGTTTGGAGGTACCAAAAAGGGTGTTGCTAGCATCGCTCCAACTGACTAAGTGAAAGCAATGATACCAAACATCGACCACAAAAATTGGCTAATTGCTCAATAGTCATTTGTCCCACCATTGTAGGCATTGAAATGGTCCTCTCTTCTGCTAAAGTAGTTGGTGTCGCGGCTACTGAGAGTGGAATTGCTACAACCATGGTTGCTACCTTACTCTGTGTCACTATCACCATACCTGTCTCCACATTATCTTAAGAATTACTCATTTCCTCATACTTTAACTCTTTAATCTTCTTCCAACAAACGACACCAAATTGATGCAAAAATAATTTGCAAGAGCACCAATTGAGAACAAAAAATAATCTTGTATTTCTGAAATGCCTCCAAAAAATGAATCTCGTTGAACATTTTACAAGAAAGTCTTTTATATGACTACAAATCCCACTACTTAGGATCATAACAGCCCACTAAGCTACTAATCATTTGAATACAACTGAATCAATAAAATGAAACACGTGCATGTTTCCTTCATTTTTGCTTGTATATTAAATCACTAGAATTAAAATAAATATTAGTGCAGTTTAACTCTTTCTCTGAGTGTAGCTTAGCTCATTTTCTGAGTGCAACTCAGCTATTCTTTTGAGTGTAGTTGGATCAACCGGTCCTATTCGGCTTAAAGAGACATTTAGGCCCAACTTTAGCTACAATAGCCTTAATGTGTGCCTCTAGCTTGGGCTATTATATCCATATCAAATAGAGTGAGGGAAGAAAATCTATTCAATGAAATTGTGATGGCAATTTCCAATGAACAAATTGACATGCTCAAAATTCAATAAGAAATCGCTAAATCCTTGGGTTGGAAGTTTGAAGAAGAAACTTTACCAGCTAGGACAAATAAATTGCACGCCAAACTAATAGGCAGTAAGAAGAGAATTCTTATAATTTTAGATAATGTTTGGGAAAAGCTCAATTTGGAGCTTATAGGATTACTTTGTCATGAGAAGGATTTCCAAGGGTGCACTATTCTTTTCACATCTCAAAATAGGGATGCATTAAATCAAATGCCTATTCAAAAGGTTTGTGCAATGGAAACCTTAACTGAATAAATAGCATGGTGGCTTTTTAGAGAGAAAGTTGGGAATTGGTTGGGTCATTCATCAATTAATTTGCTTTCTATAGCCAAAAAAAGTTGCAAAAGAGTGCAAAGGTCTGCCAATCGCCCTCATAACCATTGGTTGTGCGCTGAAAGATGAGAATCTATTTGAAAAAATGCATTGGATAAGTTAAAAAATCTCCATGCGATAGATATGCAATATGTTAATAGAAAAGTATATAATCCCTTGAAGGTAAGTTATGATTTCTTGGAGAATGAACATGCAAAATCCCTCTTCTTGTTATGTTGCCTATTTCCTAAAGATTCTGACATTAGTCTAGGTACACCATGGGGTTAGGCATTTTTGGACAAATTACATTATGACTAGCAAGAAGTAAAGTGTTCGGATTAGTTGAGATGCTTAAAAGTCATTCCTTACTATTTGATGGTCACAATGAGCACCATGTCATGATCCATGATGTAGTCCGTGATGTCGCCACTTTCATCACTTCAGAGGAAGGGCTTGTGGATGCCTATCTTAATTCAATGAATTTCATGTCAAGGATGTATTCTCATCATGATTGAAAATGGATTTCAGTGACTCGAGAAAAAAGTAGTAAGCTTCCTAATATCACTTGGTCAAATTTTGGAAGGCTTCAGCTCTTAATCATGCATTACTCATCAAACCATTACAATTTCAAAAAATTTTGTTTTTTAGAAGTAATGGAAGAGCTAAAAGTGTTGTCTTTCATAAATGTTTCATCTAAATTACCATCACAAAATATTTCATTGCTGAAAAACCTCCAAACATTGCATTTATTTGATTGTAACTTTGGGTTTATCTCGATTGTTGGGGAGGAGTTATTGGATCTTGAAATTCTCTATTGTAGTTATTGCTTCATGATTGAGGAGTTGCCAGTTGAGATAGGGAGACTAAATTGCCTCAAGTTGTTAAAGGTTTCATATTATGGAAATGTCAAAACAATAGCTCCAGGAGTGCTTTCAAATATGGTTAAATTGGAGGAGCTGAAGATGATTTGCCGCTTTAGGAATTGGGAATGAACAAATGATGAGGTAAACGAAAAAGAGATGGGGAATAATGTCTCTCTTAAAGAGCTTGAGTCGTTATCTAATCTGAGGTGCTTGGAGATTGAAATGTAGGATTACACTTTAGCAACTCAAGAGATTTGCCTTCTCAATATTAAGCATGGGAAAATATTACATAGAAATTAATATATATGCACGTTATGATATTAGTAGGAGAGGTAATGAGAAATGCATGTACCTACAATTACCAAGAGAGATTACTTTGGAAAATTGGATTCAAGAATTTCTAAATAGTACTAAATAACTCATTTTTTTTGTGATGGTTTGAATAGTTTGGATCTATACAAGCACACAAGTACCTCAAGTCATTAGAATTTAAATCATGTTCGACGGTAGAGAAATTAGTGAATACAACATCATCAATATTAGTTGATTGGAGATCAGTTGGTCATGATGTTGTCCCCATTCTAGAGATTATGGATTTATGCAATCTTTCCAACTTAGAAAAGATATGTGATGGCTCAATTCTTAAGGGATCACCTAATTATTTCAAGAATTTAAAAATATTGACACTCGTGTATCTACTAGCACAAAAGCATTTGTGGAAAAGTAGTCCAAATCAAAAGCTTTCATTTACCAACCTCTTTTCTATATTTATTTATCATTGTGATAAGTTACGTAATCTCTTCTCATGGGCAATTGCAAAGGATTCTTTTTAACAACTTGAAAAGATTGAAATTACGGATTGTGAGATGATGGAATGAGTGTTCTCGGATGAAGAAAATGAAAAGAATGGAGGAGATCAATCTCATCATCAAGTCATCACATTTCCAAAATTGAAGAGACTTGAACTATATAACTTGAACAACCTGACCACTTTCTGCAAAAGAAGTCAAGTAATTAAATTTCCTGTGTTAACTGAAATGAGAATTAACTATTGTCCAAAGTTCACAAGTCCTGTGTTTTGCAACCAAAAGGTACGTATGTACGTCTACATCTTATTTTCAATAATCTCATTATAGTACTATATATATGTATTGTTACTATTTCCATACTCCATCCCTTCCCTCAAAATCTTTGGTTAGTTTTCTTCTCTGCTTAATTCTAATTTTATGATTTTCCCCTCAATTATTGTTTCATTCCCTATTTTTAGTTCATGCTGTTGATTTCATTAAGATTATTTTATTCGTAAATCCAACAAGGGCCATTTATTACCAATTTTAGTTGACAATTAACTTGGGAATTGAATTTTTCCAATTATTAATTAAAAATGTATAGAATTCTCTATCATATTTAATGTTAAACTTTAGCAATTTAATTGGTAATTGTAAAATTACCTTAGTCTACACCAAACCATAGCTATAGGCATCCATTTTATTTTCATATTGTTAAGCATACGTTCATAATTACTTGTAGGATTCCATAGGCATTTTCCTTGCTTTACAATCTCTATAGCTGTTTGCACCTGCCAACTTAGAGGAGATATGTGATGGCTCTATTCTTGAGGAATCACATAATTCTTACAAGAATCTAAAACAATTGTTACTCATGGACATACTAGCACTAAAGCATTTGTGGGAGAGTAGTCCAAATCGAAATATTAATGTTTCACTTACCAACCTCTTTTCCTTAGATATTTAGGAATGTGGTAAGCTATGTAATCTCTTCTCACTAGCAATTGCAAAGGTTGCTCTCTTACAACTTGAAATGTTTAGAATCGAAGATTGTAAGATGATGGAAGAAATCATCTCAAGTGAAGAATTAAACTAAAAAGGATGGAGGCAATGAATCTCACTGTCAAATCATCACATTCTCAAAATTAAAGAGACTAGTACTAAAAAATTTGGAAAGCCTAACAACTTTGTACATAAAATTAATTGAAAGAATTGAATTTCCCATGTTAGAAGAAATGGAAATCCATGATTGCCCAAAGCTCACAAGTTTTGATTATTCTATTGGGAATAATCATCAAAATTCGACAGGCAACCATGGCCATGATAACAACTCTCTTCATTTGTTTTGCAGCCAAAGGGTACGCATGTCTACATCTATCTATCTATATATATGTACATATTATTAATTGCTATTTTCATATATACCCCTCTCTCAAAATCTTCGGTTATTTCTTCTCTGTTTAATTATATTTTTATGATTTTTCCCTCAATTATTGTTTCATTCTCGTGTTTCATGCAATTTATGAAACTTGAAATAATTGCGTGCTTCGCTCATGGTGCCAGTTATATTAAGATTATTTTATTCATAAATTGTTGCTCCTTATTAAGATGTATTTTAAGGTTATGATTTGTTATAAAATAATAAATATTTATTTGTCTTGCTAATATGGCTCTATTGTATCACTCAATATCTTATTTCTAATATTATTTTAATAAACTTTATTTAGACATATGAAATTATGAATAGATTATGTACATTAATATATATATATATATATATATATAAAGAGGATTGTGGCTGGTGGAATTAGATGGATCCTTGAAACTTATTAATTAATGCTTAAAAGGAAAATTCATTACTTTAAAATATTCTATATAGAAAATGGGATGTAATCTATCTAATATATATCAATTTAATATTTATCAAAAAGTTTGTGCTGTATGAGCTAGATCAATATTTGTAGAACTCACATATCAATTTTGATATGTGATATGATGTTAATAGTAAAGCTTGAGTATTAATTAGAATATTTATTAAAAAAATTTATTTGACACTCAATATGAAATTAGTTGCCTAAATAATTTTGTATCTTGTTATACATTTAACTTGTATTGGATACATAAATTATTTGCATGCAAATCGCATTTGGTAGCTTGAAGCATCTAACAATTGAATATTATGATAATTACATTAACAATATATAGTGTCATCAAATTCCACCTAGCTTCTTCAACATACTCGAGGAGCTAGAAATATTTTATTGTACTAGCATTAGAAGTCTATTTTCATCCTCAGTAGCTAGAAAATTTGTCAATCTCAAAAATCTATCAATCCAAGTTGCTAGGAGATGGAAAAAGTGATTGAGGATATGGAAAAGTTATGTGAAAAGTCCCCATTTCCTGGGTTGGAAAAACTTAAAGTCGTGAAACTATAGAAGTTAAGGAGTTTTTGTGGGTGAAGTTGTGATCTCGAGTTGCCTTCATTGAGAATAGTGAAGATTTTTGACTGCCCACTAATGGAAAATTTTACCATGGGATCCCTAAGTATACTGAAATTTGAATGGGCCAACATAGATGGAAATGAATTCAAAGACATGAGAGACTTGAATGGTGTTATACAGCTACACTTCAAAGCTAATGATGTAAATCTATAAATATTTAAAACTCTTCATTGCCTTAATTTCTCTTTAGACTTTCAAATTGATCAAAGTATATTTTTTTTCAATATCATCACTAATTCAAATTAGCACCAATGTGATATCAAGAATCAACTTCTTCGACTAAAGGAGAAGAGGGGAAGTGGGAAGAATCGGAGGACAAAAGCGAAATAAAGGAGGAAGAAATTGGAGAAATTTGTTGAGGTGATGGACCTTTGATTTGATTGAAATTTAAGTAGTTCAATTTTCTACAATTTTGTGGGTCATGAACATGAATAATTTCTCCTCTATTGATGCTATGATTATGATAGAAAATTACCAAGCTTCTCATAATAAATGTTGAAAGCTTAATTGAGCTATCTTTTGTAAATTAACGTATATTCTTTTTCTTTAGTTTAATCTGTGTTGCAAGCTTCCTTTGCCATTAATGTTATCAACAAACAGTGGAAATCACAAATCCCACTTACATATTCTTCAATTGTAGAATCACAACTCCTTATGTTGATTCAGAATTTTAGTTTATATTTCATATTGTTTAATAAGATTTAATTTATAATTTATATCATACTTCCAACTGAAAATGATAGTGATAGTTTTCACTAGGAAAACTCATTATTTTAATTTGTTTGCTTATTTTTTGGCTTTTTCCTACAACATAGGATCAATCTTTATATCTTATGACTTCTTATTGTGGGATTATACTCATGATTTTTTATTTTTTTAATTTCAATACATCATTCGTTGTATCATTTGATTGATAAACAACATGATTAATATAATAGCTTCCCTAGACATAACTTTATGCTTTTAAATGCATCTAACCAATTTCTAAGAAAACCTTTGATGATCCATGGATCCATTTTTATTTATGTTTCTACTCTCTACCATTGTAATGATTGGTCTTTTCTTAACTTCATATGATATATAGTGCTACAAAATTGCTTAAGAAGGTCTTTGAGTGAGCTTACAAAATCCTAAAAGCATCTCACAAGATGTTTGAGAGTTTATAAATGTTAGAAAGTATTTGGTAAATTTTTTAAAATAGAGCTTACAAGATGCTAAAATAAACTACTAGGATCTTATAAACTCTTTTAAAAATATAAGGAGATCCTAATTTATTTTCAAAATCTCAACAAGCTCCTTTAATTTCAACCATTTTAATAACAAAATTACTAATATTTTATAAGCTCCAAAATCTTATTTTATCAAAACACTTTAATAACTTATTCTAAAAATAAAATTTAGTATTTTATAAATTTAAAAAATATCTTATCAAATATAGGAGTTTGTTAGATTTTGTAAACAAGCTTTGACCAAACACGCTCTAAATATGTGCGTGGTGACAGATTTGTATGTGAAGAAAGGGAAGGGTCAAGTTTTGCTATTACAGAGATAAAAGAATGCACTTATGAAGTAGTAATTATCCTGAATTAGGTATTGTAGATGAGAAAAGATTATGTCCATAGGCATATGGCTTATATTTTTCCCTCAAAACTAATTAATAAGCATTTCATAAAGAGAAATTTTATTGTAATATAAAATAAGCTTATATTTAATTAATAGTGCCACATTAAAATTTTATATTATCATATGTCATTTTTATAATAATATAACTAATATAGTTATTGAAAGATATAAATGTATATAATTTTGATAGATGTAATAATTTAAAATAATTAAAAAACTTTATAATGTTTTAGGAAAAAATAATTATTTTTGAATTTGTTTCAATAAAATATTTGGGATAATAATAAAAAACATGATAATGTGCATAAGTTGATGTATTTTAAATTAAAATGATAGAAAAAAATGAAATAAGAATTGAAAATAAAATCAAAGGGTGCTTAGATAATTTGAAAAACTTTTTATCTGTTGCAATGGTTGATTGATTATTTTGGCGAATGTTGAAGCTTACTTAAGTAGTAGTGTTGTAACCTAAAAAAATCAAATAATAATAATTGAAAAATACTGGCTAAGTAATTCAATAAAAAACATACACGATTTAATGTGGTTTTGCGATATGCCTAATCCATCCAACAAAGAGATGATATATTAATTTCAAATCAAATGCCAAGTACAAACTCAAGTCCTACAAATCTCATGAGAATATCAACACCTTCATACTAACCTCCATTCTAAAGAGAAATTTCTAAAACAATTTAGAACTACTTTTAATAGGGTTCACTCTAATCAACCTTGAAGAAAACAGAATTTAAAAACCCAAACAAGCTGCAAAAATGGGCTTCTGGTCTTGCACGTTGCTACTTGGCACATGAAGCTCGTCTTGATAGGTTACGCCGCACTAGGGTGCACAAAACTTGCGCCTTAGCATAAGATTGCAAAAAGCCTTGCGCCCTAGAGCAAGTTTACAGATTGTATTATGCTAAGGCCTGGACAACTTGCACCCTGGCACAAGTCGCCTGATTTTTCACCATTTCACATTGTTCTTTGTTATTTTCACCATTTCTTGCCATTTGCAACTTAAATTTCTAGGCACTCTCAGTAATTTTCCTCCTTGGCTTGAAATTCTCCATTTGTCATCTTTGTCTCCCCCCAAAAGGACTATCATTTGAGTCTGCAAATATTTATCAAATTCGAACAATGATCAAATTAGATTCTTGGAACAGTCTTAGTCAACATATCTGCCAGATTATCCTTAGTCCCAATCCTGTCAATCAAGATGAGACCTTAAGACACCATGTCTAGGATGAAGTGATACCTCACATCAATGTGTTTTATTCTCTCATGAGAATATCCACATAATCAACAAGTTTAGTAGTAGAATTCAGTTGACTATACATCAAACATCTATTTGCAGAGCCTCTTAGATACCTCATAATTTATCTAACTACCTGCTAATATGTTTTTCTTAGCTTGTGCATGTACCTACTCACAACACTTATTACATGTGAAATGTCTCGCCTAGTGCACACCACGACGTACATCAAACTACCAACTACACTAGCATATGGCACATAAGACATGTGCCCAACCTCTTCCTCAATACTCAGTGATAGATCTAATGAGAGTTTGAAATAAGCTGCAAGTGGTATACTAACTGGCTCAGATTTACCCATCCCAAAACGCTCTAGTACTTTCTCAATATATTTTTGTTAAGATAAGTACAACAACCTAGATTGTCTATCTCAAACAATCTCCATGCCCAATATCCTCTTCACACTGCCCAAATCCTTCATCTCAAAATTTTCACTCAACTGAGCCTTTAAAACATTAACTTCATATATATTTCTAAAGGCAATCAACATATCATCAACATAAAGCAACAAATAAATGAAAAGATCATCACTACACTTCTTATGGTACACACAATAGTCATAAATACTTCAAATATACCCAATCTTAATTATAAATTCATGAAACCTCTCATACCTCTACCTGGGAGACTACTTCAAGCCAAACAAAGACTTGTTCAAAAGGCATGCTTGATTTTCCTTTCTAGAAACAATGAATCCCTCTAGTTAACTCATGTAAATTTGTTTCTCTAACTCACCATGCAAAAATATTGTTTTCATATCCATATACTCAAGCTCCATATCAAATAACGCTACCATGGCAAGTAATATGCAAATTGAGGTATGCTTTGCAACTGGGAAGAATACCTCATGAAAGTCAACTTCCTCTCTCTACATAAAACCCTTTGCAACCAATCATGCCTTATAGTGAGCATTCTTAACCGTGGGAATCCCTTCTTTTCTTTTGTTGATCCATTTGTATCCAATAATTTTTGCCCTTAGGTACATCAACCAGCTCCTATGTGCTATTCTTGTATAGAGACTCCATCTCTTCACTCATAACAACTATTCATTTATTAGAATCTGGGCAAGAAAGGCCTCTTTATATGTGATCGGATCATCTCCCACAAACTCTTTGGCCGAACTCAAAACATAAGCAACTAGATCTAAATATGCAAATTACTATAACGGTTTGATCTGTCTTATTTCTTTATCGCGAGCCAAATAATAGTTCTATAGTGAATCAATTTCTTGCTGCTGATTAAGTGATAATGAGATCTCACCAACTTCATCTACCACCTTCTATTTTCCTTCTGAAACTTATGGAGCATTTATATTACTCCACCTTCGCCTTAATGCCTTTTGACTTATTAAATGTCAAATCCCTACTAATAATCAACTTGGAGCCCTTGTCATCTGTATATCACAAATGATACCTTACATCCATCTACATAGCCTAAGAATATGCACTTTCTTGCGCTTGACTCAAGCTTTCCATCGGGAATATGAGCATAAGTCGGACACCTAAATACATTCAAAATTTAAGTGGTCAATAGAAGATCCTAACCAAATTTCTATTGGTGTCTTGTAGTCCAAAGCAGTCGATGGTGACCTATTCACCAAATAACAAGCAGTATTAATAACTTCAACCCACAAATCCTAGGATAATCCTGCATTAAAGAACATGCATCTAGCTCTCTCCAAAATAGTCATATTCATCTATTCTACAACTCTATTCTGTTATGGTGTATGTACAATTGTGCGACGCCTCACAATCCTCTTCTTATCGCCGAACTTCTAAAATTTCTTGTTATAAAACTCCAAGCTATTGTTAGTCCTCAAGCGTTTGAACTTTTTTCCTATTTGCTTCTCAATTAAAGTCTTCCACTACTTGAAGTTGACAAATACCTCATTATTTTGCCTCAACATGTACACTTATACTCTCTGTAAGGATCATCAATGAATATCAGCATGTACCTAGCACTACTCTTTAAGAGAACTTGAGAAGGCCCCTAAAGATCTGGGTGAATATAATCTAAAGTTCCCTTGGTCTTGTGAATTGTGGGCTGAACGTTACCCTGTGCTACTTGTCAAAAACATACTGCTTACAAAAATTCAGCTCCCAAGTCTTTTCTCCACAAAGTAAACCTTATTTGCTCAATTCTGACATAATTGTTTCACTCATACACCTAAGTCGCATATGCCATAACCTCATAGTATCATTAAGTGATGAAAAAATTACTGCAATACTAGAAACTGTACTACCTTGCAATATGTAAAGACCATTCCTCTTGTCCCCTTTCATGACAAGCAAAGCACCCTTGGAAACCTATAGAACTTCATCTCGAGCTCTATTCTCGCACCAATTCTTGTCTAAAGTACCTAGTAAAATTTGATTTTTCTTCAAATCAAGAACATAATGCACATTTATTAGCGTTCTCACAATTCCTTCATGCATTCTAATACCGCTGTGTCAATCTCTACAACTCTGCAAGATGCATTGTTTCTCATGAGCACTTTACCACCATCGTATTTCTGATAAGTAATGAACCAACCCTCTCATGGGCACATATGGTAGGAATATACAGTATCTAAAATCCACTTGAAACTCAGAAGACTCTCAATAACATTGAGAACAAGTACTCCATCAGACTCATCCTCAATAATTCCAGCTATATTTTCCCATTTCTTATTAAAAAATTCACTTGAATCTTTTGCCTTTTCACATTTTGGATAATTTCATTTCCAATGCCTCTTTTCTTCACACTTAAAGCATTTATCATTTTATTTAATCGGCCTCTACTCTTTCTCCTTTCTTTCGATTTCCCCTTTGCAACCAATCCTTCCCCAGTTTCACTATCATTATTGCCTAGGACATGTTTTCTCAATTCATTCAAATTCAATGAGGCCTTCACATCCTTCATTAATACTGTATCTCTCCCATACAACAAAACAGTAACTAAGTGCTCAAAGGATTTAGGCAAAGAATATAAAAGAATCAACGCTTGATCTTGATCCTCAATTTGTACATCCATACTAACGAGATCCAATATCACCTCATTGAAATAATTAATATGTTGAGTAGTAAATGTAGCTTCCTTCATCCTGAGGGTGTACAACTGTTGTTTCAAATACAACCGATTTGTAAGGGACTTCGTCATGTACTAACTCTCCAGTTTTGACCATAATCCTACTAATGTACTTTCTATGGTGACCTCTTCAGTACATTATCTACTAGCAATAACACCAAAAGATCGTAAGCTTTCGCCATAAATTCATCATTTTCCTCACCTAAAAGTATCTCTAGCAAGAAAATCTCTGCCCTTTAGCGGTCTCTGAAAACTTATTCTTCAATTTCCACAACCTTAAATTGTTCTTCTCATCGAATTTCTCTACTTCATACTTCATGACAAACATTTGGTCAATTTGGCTCTACTACCAGTTTGTTTTAACCTAGAAAGACCAAATAATAATAATTGAAAAATAAAGGCAAAGTAATTCAATGAAACACACAAGATTTAATGTGGTTTCACAATGTGTCTAATCTATCCGACAAAGAGATGAATTTATTGATTTCAAATTAAGTGTCAAGTATAAACTTAAGTCCCACAAATCTCACAAGAACATCTAACACCTCCGTTCTAACTCTATTTTGAAGAGAAATCTCTAAAATTGTCTAGAACTACTTTTGATAGTGTTCACTCTAATCAACCTTGAAGAAAATAGGTTTTAAAAATCCAAACAAATTGCAAAAATGGGCTTGAGCTTTGCGTGCCACGCGAGGGTGCACAAAATTTGTGCCCATGCACGTGAAACTCATCTTAGACAAGTTATACTACTTTGTGTGCCCTAGCACAAGATTGTATAAAGCCTTTCACCATGGCGCAAGTTTACAAATTATCTTGCACTAGGGCATGGTTAGCTTATGCACTGGCACAAGTGCGAGCTTCTTTCTCTCAAGTTTGCACTTGGGCATGACTCCCTTGCACCCCAATGCATAGTGTTCTGCCCATGTGTGCCAGGGCCACCTCATCATGCCGTCTTAACGCCATCTCACCCAATTCCACATATTGTTTTCACCATTTCTCGATATTTGCAACTTAAATTTCTAGGCACACCAACAAATAGTAACAAAAACAACAATAGCATAGTGTTGTTGGCAAATTGTGGAAGAAATGCATGTAAAATTAGAATACGGGATTCTCTTCTTTGTTACTTTCTTTCTTTTGTTTATCTTCCTTTTAGTTTGTGGTTTGTGGTTGGTGTTGTATAGAGAGATGAATGTAGTTGTAGGACTTTGTATCTAATTTAGAATTTTTGGATTTTTTACTGATAAGGTTCTATTTTGCTTTCAAAAAAGAATAAAGAAAAATTGAGAACATTACAAAAAAAAGGTCTCTACGTTTCATACTTCCATACAAATTATCATGATATATGCCTTTCCATCACTTAGGTAATTATATGGAAAGGAAAGAATTGTTCATAGTCTTCTCAATCTCAAAAATTTACAAGAACACTCTTTTTCCCAAGTTGGTTGCTCTGCTTTCAAGTGAACTAGATACATATCATGAAGGGTAACCTACAATTAGGCTGTTGGTGATACTATCAAGAGGACTCGACTCTGTGGTATATGTGATCTGAAACTAATTCAGTACTGTAAAATTTTATGAGCTTAAGAAAAATTTGCAAATTTTTTGTTGTTGCTATCTAGTTCTGGTGGCTGATGAAAATTTAAGTTTAGCATGCACATGCTTGTTTTTTTAGTTTATCTGATGACAATTAGCAATGTTTTCAATTTATTTTAGTGGGCTAGTTTCATTTTCTTCATGGATGAAGATACCTCTATGCCATTAAATGAGAAAGAACCTCCATAAATCTTTAACATATAACTATATGAGTTCCCTAAATAATAGTATACACGTATTTTGAAATTGGATGAAAAGGAAAAAGATTGTTGAGATTTGTCCTCATATTCTTTTTCTTTTATTTAGTTGACTCTGAAAACTTAACTAGTGTTCATGTGTCATATTTTATCTATTCTAACAAATAGAGTCATTTCCTAGGTGTATTCCTTTCAAATATAGGAGTGTGGAAAAAGATGGTGGTGGCTCATGTGAGAAAATAGTTGAAGTACTGACGATAAATTCAACTAGTGGACCTGGTCTCCAAAGGTAAGGATACTGGATCTATGCATATATAGATCATATAAAGTGTAAGGATAAAGCATTTGTATCGTTCACTTTATATGGTTTATAATGTTATGTTGTAGCTGATAAGATTTATAGGGTTCATTTGTTACCAAACACTTAAAGATTTCATCTGTTTGCACTCTTATGACTTATGATCATATAGATAGAAGAAAGCATATGAACAGATTCTTCTGTAAGCCTTATATTTTGAACTATTTGTTTGCCTGTATCCTAACATTAAGTGTGTTCCTATATTCCTATAAAATTGCTAACTTTGCGATGCCTCTTCAAGTTGATATTGTATGTGAATCTATGTTTTTGGGATACAGTGAATTGACTTACTTTATAATTTCAATTGTCATAAGAGAATGATTGTTATGATCCTCCTTATGGGCTTCAATTGGGTTCCAACAATGTCTAAAGATTTGTACCATAAGGTTTAGCATTAACTTTGAAAATTATATGAGACTAATGCAAGCATTAATATTATTGGCTCTCTTGCTTGTGTTGCAATAGGCATTGTGTTTGGTTATAAGCAGGCCTCTGATAGATTGGAATGTGGGTGTCCAATATTTCTCCATCTAACAATAATGTCGCTTTTACCATCATTGCACATTTGTTTTTGTCACTTGTTCTTTAAACACCACCTTTTATCCCCTCTATATCATACTCCCGTTTCTTTTTAAGTAGTAGTAAGGGGCTTATAGAATCATTAGATTATAGTTTTCTATACCCTTCAGCATGGGATGGTCCAACAAGTTTTTCTAGAGACAGGAATAGAGTGTAAGCAAGTTAATGTTTCATTAGTATACTTGAGACAAAAGGTTGAATGGTTAGATAGAGTTGATGAATTTGAGGTGTTTGAATTTACATCAATTCTAACAAATACCAAAGACACTAGAAACATACCAGAAAAAGCTTAAAATCATAGGGTTCAAGCTTTGAAAACACAACCCAAAACCAAGAAAACACAACACAGCCAGTAGATGACAAATAGGCATGAGGAAGTTGAGGTAAAGCCCAAACCTAGCTAGCAAAATGGCATTGTAGAAGACAATGAAGAGTGGTCTCTTCCACATTAACAAAAACATCACAGAATGGAAAGGTAGGTAAATGTTTGGACGCTAAAAATAGGTTCATTGGAAGAAAGTTTCGAGCAGCCCACCACGTAAAAAGCTTCACCTTAGGTGGAAGTTTGGTATCCCAAATAAACCTGTAATCCTCGGCTCTTAAATAACTACTTGATCTACCCTCCACTTTTGCCATCCTTCTTTTGATACTCATGGTAAGAAAAATACGCAGATTGAACAATGAACAAACCTGATTTGGAGTAATGCCAAACAATAGTATCCTCATTAGTGCAACACTCAAGAGGAATAGACAAAATTATTTCATTTTCTAGCTAAAGGAAATACTATTAATCAGAGTCTTATTCTAAACTCCTGATTGTGGATCAATGAGTTTAAACAATATAGATTTGAGAGATAAAATTTTTGGCGGACAAAAAATCCTGAAAGAAGGTTAAGGAGGAAGCAATTTATCAACCTAAATATGCATGTGGACACCATTCACGGTCCTCCAACGGATGCCATTCCTTAGTAGGAAAAGAGATTTCCAAATACAGCGTGATGGAAAGAAAGGATTGGAGCCTACTGAAGTATGAATAGTATCACAATTAGGATAATACTTTGCCTTAAACAGCTTGGTAAGTAATAAATTAGGCTTTGCAACATGCGCGCCAACCTTGTTTGGATAACAAATTTGTATTAAAAACCCGAAGGTCTCAAAATCCCAAACCTCAATTATTCTTGCCCCTTCCCAAGTATTCTCATTGGACCTAATGAATTTTCTTTTCACCTTTATTGCCCCACCAAAAACTAGCCACCATAGCTTCAATATCTCGAATCAATCCCTCTAGAAGCCTAATTAAACTACTCATAGCATATGTAGGGATTACTTGGACAATTGATTTAATCAAAATTTCCCTTCCAACCTAGGATAAAGTTTTTTCCAACCAGCCATTGTTACAACCCAAATTCTATCCCGAATCTAAGCAAAGATTTACCACTTAGACTTTCCAACAACAAATGGCATGCCCAAAAATTTCTCATGTTTACCTAGAATATGTTGGATGCAAAACTTGTCCCTCTAATACATATTCTTGCTGAAAACAATAGATGATTTTCCAAATTAACCTGTTGGCCAAAAGCTTTCTTATATGTATCAAAGATAGACCCTAGGCAACGCGGCAACGGGCTATGGCTTTTGAAACATTACAAAAGATCAATGTATCATCTACAAACAAAAGATGAGATACCTTCGGCGCCCCTCCACAAATAGAAACCCTTGTTATAACATGTTCAGTCTCATTACATCGAATCAAAAAGCAGAACACCTCTGTGCAAAACAAAAATAAATAAGGAAAGAGAGGATCTCCATGCCTTAATCCATGAGACGGCAGAACATAACCAAATTGATGGCCATTAAGTAAAAAAGAATATGAAACAGTACATACACAAATCATTATCAAATCAGCCACCTTGTTAGCAAAGCCTAACTTTTGCAATAGCTTATGCAAAAACACCCATTCCACTCTGTCGTATGCCTTGCTCATATCTAATTTGAGAGCCATAGAACCCTTCTTTCTAGACCTCTTCTCTTCAATTAATGATTGACTTCAAATGCAACCAAAATATTATCAGTGATAAGTCTAGATGGCACAAAAACTGACTTGGAATCAGAAATAATAGAGTCCATCATAGGTTTCAAACGGTTAACAATTGTCTTAGAACTAATATAATACACTACATTACTCAAACCAACAGACCTAAATTGAGTTAGATATTCAGGCCGAGCTGTCTTGGGAATAAGAGTAATACGTGTATAATTCAATTTAGAATTAAAAGAGCCCTCATGGAGAAAAGCCCGAACAAATGAAATAACATCACGGCCAACAATCGGCCAGACCTTCTGATAGAACAAAACAAGCATACCATCCGGCCTCGGAGACTTCACTGGACTCATTCGAGCCAAAACATATTGTACTTCATCAGTTGTATATGGCTCCAGTAGCTTTCTATTCATAGGCCCATCAGCCCTTTTTTCAACGCGAGCCAATACCGTTTCAATATCATTACTCGATGGATTACTAGAAGCAAACAATGTAAATATATGATAGCATCATCGATTGCGCTTCATACTACAAGTTACACCATTGACCATCATCCATTCTCAGGCCAACAATTGCATTATTCCGAAATCTGTTAGTAGCTTTACCATGAAAGAACTTGGTATTGCAGTCTCCATCCTTCATCCAATGAGCCTTTGCCTGTTGCCTCCAAATTAAATCCTCTGGATCTAACTGTTGGAGTATATTTAGCTTATGTATTGAGAAAAAAAAATTGGAATTATGCAGGAGTTTGTCCCACATGTGAAAATAGAGAGAGTTTTATCTTATATCAAGTACTTGTGGTAGATGATATTTGAAGTCAAGATCATGGAAAGTGTGAGAGCTAATGTATATATTATTTATAATTAAAAGCACCTAGCACTTGGCTTGTTTGCGCCCGTCCGTGTAAATTAATATATTCTACAAGTTTCTTGTTTTATTTTATCTACGTAATTATTTAATGATAAAATAATTATTTAGTTATGAAATAAAATAAAGGTCATATCTTCTATGAAAAGATTTAATTTTTTCATAAAAAGTAGTATCAAATTATTTGAGTTAACTTAAGTGGTGTATTATTTCAAGTTAATGAATGTATTATATCATTAGTTATAAATACACAAGGCTCTCTGCAAATTTAATACTAAGAAAACAAGGTAGAAAAATAATTCTGCGATCTCTATTCCTTACAAATATATTATTAAAAATCATTATAGAAGTTCTGAAGGAACTCTTCAAGATTGTCACTTCCAGAGTTTGGTGGTTTTGTTATATCATGTGGGTGAATTGCCTTGTTAGATCCATTGGCAACTCTTTAGAATTGAGGCAAAAATCACTTTAAGGATAGTGTCATCACGCCTCAAAATCACGATCAAAGTTGATGTTTCCATCTAAGGTTTTCTAACGTCAACAAATTCTCAAGCTCATGTTTGAGGTGAAGAATTTGAGTCTTAGTAGCAACAGTAAGAACTCCTTTAGACAAAGTGCCAATATGGTCACGAAAGTACTCTAATTCTGCGTGTGCCTACACCTGGCCCAGTTCTAGACCGCTGCAATAATCCAGTTCTGCGCAGCCTAACTGCAGTTTCAATGTCCCATCCCTGGTTCACAGCGGCAGTTCCACAATTTGTGCACGATCACCTTTCTTAACTCCCTATGCCTCAAACTGGACATCCGCTTATATTCAGTAGGAAATATAGGCCGTCGATTCTAAAATAATTGGAAGATGGTCAAATTTGCGGGCAGATGAATGATGGACCTGATCAATGTTTTCAAAATCGGATCGGACACTGAACCGATAACATTACTGGTTACTGGTTCGATCGGTTCAACCGATTCAACCAGTGGTCGAACCGGTATGACGCAATAATTATAT